>VCHN02003448.1:0-14126 GCA_007115665.2 Sequoiadendron giganteum | reverse complement strand
TTTTATTATTTTGAGATTCTTTTTAATTCGCCAATGAAAATATATTTTTTGCTTTGAAAAAAGGTTTTAATCGCCAATGGAAAAAAAATTCTGGTTTGAAAAATGGTTTTATTCGCTAATGAAAAATATTTTATTCTATTAAAAAAATTTGCAA
This sequence comes from Sequoiadendron giganteum, assembly GCA_007115665.2. Classification (NCBI taxonomy): domain Eukaryota; kingdom Viridiplantae; phylum Streptophyta; class Pinopsida; order Cupressales; family Cupressaceae; genus Sequoiadendron; species Sequoiadendron giganteum. The sequence continues at coordinate 13,972 of VCHN02003448.1, read as the reverse complement.
TTTGCCAAGATTTTCCACAAACTTCTAGGGATTATAAAAGATTCACCAATTGGGATTTTTTTCCCCCCTAAAACGAAAAAAATCGCCAATAAAATTAATATTTTTCATCGGGATGTATTCCGGATTCATGTGATTTGCTAATTTGTATACTGAGGGCTCTTAAAGTTATCCTGCTAATAAGCTCAATTTTGATGTAGGCTACAAGTGTCCCAAGCGAAGGCAAGTATCGAGGTATAATAAGTGATTCCAAAAGAAATTCTAGGGTTATACTCGAGGGATCGATTCAATCCTCTATGATTACTAAAGCTAGAGCGTTGCTAAAGGGAATATAGTTGGTTGTCTCTATGGGGATTAGGAATATGCATATTGAAGGAGATTCTAAGTTTTTAATTGATGTGGTCAACCTGGGCAGATTACTAGGATGGAATACTAAAGATATTTTAATTGACATAAAACATCTAATGTCTAAGCTTTAATTTGAAGGTCAAGCACCATATTTTATTGAGAGGGTAACTAAGTATATGCTATGGGCTAATTTTGCAACCTACTGGTACTAAGTTGGTGTGACTTGGGGAACCTTTCGCCTAACATTCAAGGTTTAATCCTAAAGGATAAAGACACATGTATTATCCATGATGTTGAATAATTATGTGATGTTATTGGCCTTAGGGGGGTCCACATTCTTGTCTATCAATGTGGCTTCAATGAGGTGTCCCAAGGGAAAATTCCAGGTGATCATGTTTAAAAGTCTTTGTGAGAAGTGGATGGGAGTATTACCAGTTGGATTTCGACCTACGTATGCATTTGATTGATATCCGCACTCCTCGTATTAATCTATAAATTTTGAATTTATATTTGATGACTTGTGTGTATAAGGAAGTCAATTGGACTCTTCATCTCTCACACTTTGTATTACTACTAAAAAGTAGAGATTATTTAGCTAAATTGTCCTAATGTACCCAACCTCTACTGGAAATTGTGCAAAAGCAACGTGTATGGAAAACCTTCCCATTCCATCATTTCTTATTTACCTGGCCACAAGTGTTTGAAGATTTACATTAATGTGATCGCCAAGATTGTCTTTTGGGATGGTACTTTTCAAGCATGTATTTTGTACATGGCTTTGATTTCTCAAGGCCACATTGTTTGGCTTAACATTTTATGTAAGTGGAAGACTACTCAAAGTATCGAAATATCAAACCTTTACTCACGATTTTAGTTTTTCGTGAGAAGAGAAGACGTGGGTGGTGAGAACTGAGTTTGATAACCTGTAGAGTTCTATAAAGACCTCGTTTACATTTTATGGAGGTGGGATTACTTGAGAATTTGTGGTCAGTGACCCTAAGTTATCCGACAGTAAGCTCCCCGGAAAGAATCTAGGTGACCTTTGGGTGGTAATCTCCTTCAAGTTAATAAGAGGTGATAATTCACACCGGGTTGCTGCACCGTAAAGAAGTGCTCCCAAAACATACAAGTCATTAAGACAACAGAAAGCCCCAAGGCTTTCGTTACCGGTTATTTGTGCAAAAATCCTTTCGACGAGAGGCTTTGTCAAGGGCCTCTGGGATCAAGCTTCCTCTGCCCTAATGTGAAGTATCGCACACCTGAATGGTAGATAACCTACTATTTCTACCATTTTCCTCTTTTGAATCACTTCACTATAAATTCTTGCGGCTTCTATTTTTCTTTATTTATCTAACCTTTGGAAAAACTCTCATTGAAATATTTGAATTGCTACCAAAACCTGGGATTCTCCTCTCGCCACAGATCATCAAGGGCTCCATTTTGAGGGCTCTATCACTCACTTTCATCTTGGCCTTTTACCCCGCTTCTAAACCTATCTCCGCCGTCAATTGAGGGAAATTGAACCCCTATGCAAACTTATTTCCCTGGCCGGAGTCTAAGGGACCCAAAAAATCCCCTTTGAAATCCCTAAACCTAAACCAACCTCCAAGAAGATTAAAGGAAATGTTAGGATAGCCCAGTCGAGTGCTATGACTAGTCTTTGTGAATTGAAGGCTGGCCCTACTAAGACGGTCAACAAACCTACCACCAAAAGGAAAGCGAAAGATGAGGGAAAGGGTTTAACGAAGCTATCGACCACAAACAACAGATGCAAGAATATGGTGGGGAAGTTGGATCTGGCAAGGAAACTGGTGGTCATGAACAGATCAGGGGTTGGAGATGACCAAAATCAGAGGTCTCAAGTGTGATTGGAAAAAAAATAATAAGAAAATGTATAAAATGACTAGATTAAGTGATGAGGAGTCACATTAACAAAGGTGATGTGGGAATGAGGGAGGGAGTTAGAGGATGTTGAGAGGAGGACTATACCAAGGGCCTCACATCCCTGGATCTAAAAGTGTACATGAGAACTCACTGTCCTAGTCTTCAATCTAGATGGAGCAATAATTAATAATTTGGAAGATGGGGATAAAGGGAGGACTTTCAGGTGCTATAGAGAGGATGGAGAAGATAGGAGAAGAAGTTAGAGGTTTAATCGTCACTCAACACCCTCTATTGTTATGAAGGATGAGATGGACATGAAAATTGATGAAGATAGCCTTGAATACCTATGATGATGTTATCAAATGCCTCTCCTAGAATTGGAGAATGCCTATTAATCTGCTGTCAGACTTTGTCGGATTTTTTGTTTGTTTTTTTTCGGCTATGCTTCATTAAGCTTTTTGACTTGATCTTTTTCACTGTATATAAAGAGTACAAACACCCCTGAAATGTCGGTTATTCATCAAAACATTCTGCTGTATCAGGGAAATTCACATTTTAATTCATTAATTTATAACTTAAAAATGAACATTAAAAAAAAAATACAAAACAATAATTTAACACAAATAAATTCAATTCAGAACTAAGACCATCAATAGAATATATATAAAAAAAACATGAATTTAGAGGAATTCAAAACAAAGAAAATGAAATAAAAATACTTTAATTCTTGAAACTCACAAAATTAAATTCTATACAATATTAATTCAAAATTGAAAAACAAGCTCATATAAACCAAACACTTCCTTCCTTTCAATCCATTCCAAGCCAAAACAATCCTCCAATCAAGAAAAAATCACTCTTTTTCCATTTATGTGAAAGAGGATTTCAAATGTGAGAGTATTTACAAAAATGGAACACTGAAAAATGCCATCTCCTTTTTAACTCATTTTTCCATTTCTATTTTTTTTTTTTGTTTTCTTTTTATCAATTAATATTTTTATATTAACTTAGTGTTTAATTTCCTTTCTTATGTTCAAGAATTCTGAATAATTGAATTTAACTTCTAAGTAATGGAATATTTTAACTAATTAAAATAATTCACATATAATTTTCCAATGCAATTAATTAACAATTCTCTTTTTTCTTTCCTCATTTCTTGATTTTTTTAAATACATCAAACATCATTAACACACAATGGTTCATATATCAAAATATAATTAAATACAACAAATAAATGAAACACACATTTATGGTTTAACCACAACACAAGTGAACTTTGAAATTGCCACTAATTCAATTTCATATTTACATAGGATCTCGCAAGACACATCTCACACTTGATTCAAATATGATAAGTGTTAGCAAACATATTAGGCCAAATTCATCATCTTTAATATAACCATTGTTGGAGAAATAACCTTGAGTTGCATACGTAGGTGGGAAAATAACCCTATCCCTGCACACTCAAGTCACTCATCAAGCATACTTGCACCATATATACTTACCAAATTAATGTCCAATCACCTAACAAAACACAACATCATATACATTATATAATCATCACATACAAAATGGTTCAATATAAATGCACATCATCCAAACATGAGAATACAATAACCACCAAACATAAAAAAATGACAACATAACAATATTGACACTAATTTATGTACATGTATATGTGTATGTATTTATAAAGATAAAATAAAGTATAAACACTACCAAATCTAAACTATCACATGCATCATGCATTATACAATTACAATCCAGATACCAATACAAAATCATATCAAAAACATCTTGATAGTAAAAGAATAAGGTACAACGATCATTAGGACTAAATCTATAGTCACAAAACAACCAAGTGTAAATGCTAGAGGCGTTACATCACTATAAGATATATAATATATGCAAGAGATACAACACCTTATCCAAAATACTAAATATCCCAATCCATCTTTATCAATTTCTTTATGTTGTAGTTAAATTGGTTGAGCATAATTGACGAGGATGATTATGTGTTCCTTTATTACACCATCCACCAAGATTTAAACTCCCACAAATATGATATATAAACAATAAAGATGAGATCGTGTGCTTAATGACTTTGACGGAAGAGACTCATACTCTTATATCAAATAACAAAACAATCTTATAAATGATATAAAACCCTTAAAAATGTATTATTTCAAAATTCATTATAAATTATAAAATATACATGCCCTCAAACTCGAACCAAAAAATCCAATCTATACGGACAAGCCATCTCTAATATAGGCATCTAGCAAATTCCAAAATCTCCACTGTCCCAAAGCCCAAAACCAGAAAACAGATATCCGGCCAACATTGATAAAGGCCAAAGCCCACAGATTCAAACAGCCTTATCAACATATCATATATATTAAAAAAAAAAACACAAACATTAAAACTAAGATTGTCAATCTATATCAACATATCACATTTAATATAAATAAAATCAACTTTAAAGACGGACTTATCCAGTGTTCTCCTCGAATGACAACATATTACATCAAAACGGAAAAATCACATGTCCTTCGATAAGATTGCCGCTAACCCTTCGAATTTCGCAATTATCCAGTATCAAAAACTATAGGTGGTCACCAGGGCTTTTCTTGCAGGGAAGTGGAGCAAATTGTACACTGTGTCTTTTAATTATGTAACAATTGATCAGGGGCTTGAACCCTGCACCTCTTGGCGTTCATTTTACGAATTTCTCACAACGTTTTGCAAGGTATCATCCTCTACGTTTTGCCCTCTTATAGTTTCTGTTTTCAAATCCTTTTACAGAAAATCTAAGGGTGATCAACGTAGTTAATGTAATTGTTAAAAAAGTAGAGTCACAGGCCTAGGGAACATTAGATAAATTTTAAGGTTAGATTTGGTATATTTCTTGATATTTTTAAAGCAGCTATGGGTTTTGTTTTGTTGCGGCGACCGACCGCTAGAATCGACTGATTTTCACAATAAGCGGATTAAAATTTGCAGCAGTTTTTCACTGGAAGTTGTATAATGTAAAATCATATCTTTCAGCAGAATGCTTGAGATTTGTAGTAATACATTATTTACACTGAAATTTACTTGATTGTAGGTAGTCCGTTTTTTCTAAACGTTTTTGTTTATAATTTTTTTTTTTTCTGTCCAACTTTCTCAGTCATTATTTCTTAGCAATCTGGGAGCATACCCTTTGGAGCCGAGGGGATTGAACCCGAGTCAGGATTTTACAAGTGCCCTCCATCGTTATTACACCACATCCGTTAGGTCTTATGTTTTTCATGGTTGTTTGTAATCTTTTCTTTTTTCTTTTAGCTGGTACAAAAGTTCATATATTACCAAAATAAAAAAATAATACGGTTGCCAGGGATCTGAGAGACAAATGTTCGCTACGGCAGCCCTAGGCCATGCATACATAAGAAGCTTGGAATTACCTCGGTGGAAGGAATAAGACACACGCATAACTACAAAGGACCAGTATCTCTAGCGGTAGAGCATTTCAGCATAACGAGCCTAGTCATGGGGTTGCTCAAGGTTTGAATCCTGGCAGTTTTCCTTAGAACAAGCTTCTCTTGTGAAGACAGCGACCACCTACAAAACAATAGCAGAACAATGACTGCCAAAACCAAAAATAGAAATGATCTGATAGGAGAGAAGCCACAGGAACCTGCAGTTCAAATAAGGAGGAGAAAGCGAGCTAATTTTGACGGTGCATGATGATATGAGTTTCTGTGGCACTTATTCAATTTATCCACTATTTGGGTATTGCAGGTAGCACACATGGCATTGTAACCGTGAGGGATATTTGAATTTCCTTTTAAAATTTCTCTGACAAGACCATAAACATCTGAAGAGCACACAGAAAATACTGGGAGGGGGGAGGGGGAGGAGCGGGGGGCGGGGCGAGGGGGTGAATCAGTATTTTAAACCTTTGAAACTTAAAACCATCAGAATCAGCAAAGTAAAACCGTAAGAGCAAGCATAAAACAAAATGAACATGGATTTCACGTGGAAAACCCTTTCAGGTCAAAAACCTTGGCAGAACTATGCTTATATTCACTTCAAAGGGCACCAACCTAGATTTACAAAAGTGAGCACCAACTTCCCTGAAGCACCAACTCACAGAAGAATATCATAACACTCCAATTCTGATTCTTGACATTGAAAACTGTCCTTCACATCAACTGATACTATCATGCTTGCAAATCCACTGCCCAAATTCAGAAAACCTTTTATTTAAAAATCATTTCATATTTGATGCCGCTGCCCAGGTTTATAAATGACATATACGTGCAGGAATACTTCACCCAAACAATGCACACCCATACTTCTCAAAATCAGTGCTGCTCAGAAATCACCATCGAATAGCATTTAACTCTTACCATGCATAAACTCAGAGGTTTTTGCTGATAATGTTCAAGCAACTCACACCTCAAAAGAATCAATCAGAAAATCATTAGTATTGTGAATCTACAGCGATAGAAAAACATCACTTCACCCACATGGTTGACCAGAAAGAAAAAGGATGTTTCAAAGATTTCTGCGATCTAGTAAACAATAACCACGACTCCAAACGCCACTGAGTAACAACTTCGCTAGAGTATAATCTCTGCCACATACACACTGCCTGTATAATGGAGAAGGATAGCGATAACATCACTCATGCCACTGCATATCGACTAAAGAGAAATATATCAATGTAAAAAAATGGCCATCACATGGCTTAAGGCTTCTCAAAACACACACAGGAGATAAAATTTCCGCACACAGTCAACTCTCCAATAAAACCTGATAATGAATATGGCATTATCAATTGACCACAGGCATAGCCTCTTTCACATTTTCAGACTCCGCATACAAAACTGTATAAACTCTTGTGTCAGAACATATACACACACAGAAACACTCTGTAGCCCGAGCCTAAATAAAAAATGGAGCAAAGATGTTACTCCTAACCATGTCTGAGGTCTCCTCTTTCATACACTTCAACTTACAAAAAAAAACGCCAACGTTACTTGCCAGATTCACTGAGAGAAATCAAAGCTCAGACATGCATTGGTATAAGTAAAAGGCATAGATAAGAGGTTTTTAATGACCACGACTTCTTCAGAAGAGCCAACACTGAACACAGCCTTTGAATAGCATCTGCAAGAGAATGTCACACAATAAATATGAGCCATTATAAGCCGTCCAATAAAAAAAATGAAGCCGTTGGCAGTTAAAGTAGACAAGCCAGAGATTCATGAGCCGCTGCATAATAAAGAAATTCAACTCCACGACTTAGAGAAAGTTCCAAAAAATTGACAGAAATTAATGAAGCCGTCGCTGCAGTGTATGTGAGGCAATATATAGAAATTCGTCTAAGTATTTGCATCGGACATGTTCTATCTTTAAACCGCCCACAAACACTTGACTCGACCCTTGAAAAGTCAAGGCTGAGATGGCATAACTGCTGATAAGCAAAAACTGATATGGCATTTGACTTGCTGACTTGCAATGCTGACACAAATGAACCATTCCAATTACATATGCAAGGTTCAATTTATTTGCAAAAACTGAGAGAAGACACCTTTGACATCAATGACAAAAATACTTCAACAACATCCTCCATAGTGTCTGATATCGAATTATCAGATAATGGAAGAAATATAGACTCAAAGACATCGAATATGGGTTCCCTGTGGGAGTGTAACTAATGCCTGAAAGTTTGTTTTCCTTAACCACAATATTCTGATGCTTTTTAGCCTTTGTCAATGCCTTGGAAGATGAATTGCTGCTTTATGCTGGCTTTGATCATAATCAGATTGGCACTTGAGAGAGAGATTAAAAGTAAAATTCACATATAAATGCCATTGGCCAAATTTTATGCCGTACTGTTTGATCCTGTATGTTAATTACTAGTACTTGTTGTTTCAAATATCAGTCCACTGTTACTGATTTACAAGACAATCAGATTGGTCTGGAAACTCACCTGTTTGATCCCTGGCATTTAACACATCAAAATGAAAGCAAATTATGGCCATTGAGAGCTTCCAAAACAAGATCCTCCATTTGTATAGGGGACAAAAGTAGCTTAAGTTAATAAATTTTGATTTTCATTGTGACTCTCCCTTCCACACACTGAATCGGATAATTGTGCTTTTTATAAAAACCATCCTAATCATTATCTTGTTTCTCACCAATGTAATTGTTCCTATATGACTAAAATTTGAAGAGGACCAAAATGAGCAGCCATAACGAGTATACACAAATATACACATACAATTGCTACAGATTGCAATAATCAATAAATATATGCAGGATAATAACTGAGATGTGCCATTAACAGGGCCACCTTTGAGGTTCAAGCGCCATTGAAGACCTAAGGAAGGGCAGGACAAAAGTTGGATGGACTGATTTCCCTTCATGGATGCTCCTTCTTGTGCTTGGGTGCCTCATATGGTATAAACACACCACATTATATACAACAGGGCACACAAAAACGCAGGTTTTGTTATCTTAGGATTAGAAGAGAGACATAAATTGGAGATGGCAGGGATTGTGACCGAAATATCCTAGCAACTGTTGAAGGTCTTCCCAAATGTCTCTTGTGCTCAATCACATCTCAGAATCAGAGAGCATCCCTACGGTCAGTTGGTATGTCTCCCAGTTACTATGGTTATCAGGGGGTTATCACTGAGGCATTTCTCATTGAAGCTAAGGCAATCCAAATGCTTTGCTATTTTTTGTCTCTTGTATTTCCATTTTACCATGTGAAAATAGCTTTCCTTGGGATTGGCATCCCAAAATTTGTGAGTGGTGATTAAAATCTCATAGTGATCCTTGAGAGATGAGTTGGAACTGTCTCTTTTCTTCATTTGATCCCATAGTTTAGTGTTTTAAATCTCCCTCCATGACAACCATAAACCATGAATTCTGGAGTGTGAATCTATGTAATTCCATCGGCAGTTCCATTCTTTGATTAGCCAGAACTGGAGCATACAAACAAAAGGCTACAAGATGAAATTTCTACCTGGCATTGATATTTAACACCCATTCAATGTTTTTTGGATTCAAGAGGTTGACAGTTAAGTTTGAGGGGATTCCAGAGGATGGCTATTTGCTTGGATTCTCTCTGCACCTATTTTAATCAGCTGTGATCTTCCAAATCACTTGCAACCAGTTATTGATTCTCTCTTTTGAGAATTTTGTTTCCTGTAAAAGCAAATTGTCTAGTTTTCCCATCTGAATCTGACATTTGAGAAACCTTCCCTTGAAGGGAATATTTTGTCTTAGGATATTCTGTGAGATGACAAAGTCATTTCTTATTGAAATTGACACAAAGGAGAGACACCAGAATCAATCGGTCATCTTTAACACACTATAATTGCATTACAATGGCTTTATAAAGCCTTTATTCTTTCTAACTACTCCAACCATCACATGACCAACACCTTTTAATAAATTAACAATAGTATGTTAATTTATTATTTATTATCTATTTACTATTAACCTATGTTATGCACTAATTCCTAATACCCCCTTTAGTGCCAAGATTGGAACTTCATGTAAGAGCTGTATCAATGGTTGGCTTTGGTAGGTTGTCACCTCTGTCTTCTTCTACAATGCTGAGGTTCACCTATTCAATGTTGGCCGCCTTCAATGAAATTTTTTCTTGGATGTTGGTTTCCACCAATAATGCATCCTTTTACAAAACGAATTGCCACTTGGAGAAATATATTCTCTTACAAAAGTCGCATATGCAATGCAATTGTCACATATATTATTGACCTCCAAATATTATAGCCTCCAGCAGTATAGAAAACAATTAAATATTCTCTAATTTTTATGACACAGTGATGTTTAGAAACAAAGCATATAGAAGAACTTCCATACATGCCAATGTAACTATCTCCATTATTGAATATGAAAATTGATTTTTCTTCTATTTTCTGTGTGCTGAGAATGGAAATGACAAAGTTTTGTAGCAGCTGAAAGTAAAATGGCAGCAATGATATTCTGCTAGGTTGACATTATGGTGCCTGCACTCCAATTTCCTTTGAACGAAAGAAACAGAAGGTTGCTGAAAATGCCAGGCTCTCAGGAATGAATCTGCACTTTACATGTCTGGAATTTGTGCCCAGTTGCTTCAGTAACAACTTTGAGAACCTCATTATGAGGGCAATGTTGTGCTTCCAGACATACAAACCTTGATCTTGGCAGTTTTATTTGGGCATACCCAAGAATCCAAACCACACCAAAGCAAATGACAAAACTACTTTCATAAAATATCCATTTAACCTAGAAATGTGAAACATGAAGCTTCCAATTGTTTCAGATGATCGCTTATATTCAAAATTAGGCACAGGCATAATGCAGCTTTTGCTGTTTAGGATCTTCTTCTTACCTCCAAGAAAAAAATTTAAACCAAGAAGAAGATACTTGTGCTTTGGGTTCTCTTAAATTGGGTGTGTAGCAGGAATCCATTTAAAGCTGGGGTCACAATCTAACAAAGTATAGCAGTCATTACTTTTGCAATGACGGATGCTGAATGAAAACATATAATCTGAACATATTTAGTCAACCTTGACAAATATGAATTTAATGCCATGTCCAGATTTGATATGAAAGCCAAGTGCTCTATTGTACCATGCTGCAGCTTCTTGTTGCCCTCGCTTGAATCTCAAATCAGGCTTATCACTTTCTTATATTCGCTTTAGATGATATGCCACACAATGATCAGTGCTTATTGCCATTCACGGTGTATGATCTGGGAAACAACTACCTACGAACAAAACTCAAACCTCTTTTTTTCATTTTTTTTTTTTTCTGATTCTTTTCATGAAAATCAATAGAATGAAGCCAAAACAATGTAAAGAGTGAACAGGATGGAGAGAAGAGAGAGACCAAATGCAGATGGATGATGAATTTTGCAGATTTGCATGTGGTCCGCATTGCACGTATATTGACAAAATGTAAGAGTGGTGGATGGAAAAACAATGGCTGCTGCACGTGGTCTTCGCTGTATCACTGTTGTATAAACTGCTTTGAAGAAGGAACGATGAGGAATGGAAGGTGAAAAAGAGGTCCATAAAACTTACTTTGATACCATATTGAGTTTACAACATGAAGGAGATTCAGAGGCTCTAACACCACAATCAATTGGTCATCTTCAATATGCTATAATTGAATTACAGTGGCTTTATAAATCCTTTCGTCTTTCTAACTACCCCAACTACCACATAACTAACTCTTATTGATAAATTAACAATAGTATGTTAATTTATTAAATATTAACTGTTGACCTATGTTATGCACTAATTCTTGACATTTCTTCCAAGGATATTTGGAATATTTGGCCTATGTTATGCACTAATGTGTTTTTTAATTAAAAAGTAATTATTTTTTTAGTTTCTTTCTATGTTTGTATTTATTGTTTTTTTAATTCTTGTAGTTAGTACTTTGACAAAGATCGGGGCATCCATAGATTAAAAACTTGCCTGACTCACAAGTTCTTGTGAGACAAAATTGCTTCCAAGGCACTTGCTCAAAAACTCGGGGGCTTTTTTTTCATAAATTTGGTAAGTTAATTGCCAAAGATGTGGCAGAACTTGGCAAAAAACTTGCCTAAATCTGTGAGGACATTGTAGGAATTGTGCTGTGTGAAGACACCCTCAACCATGCACATGACGAACACCAAAAAAATGCAATCCTGTGGCCACATTTCTAGTCTCAGACTGTTGAGGGCACATTGTTTGATCATGTGTGGGTAATTAAATGTTTGTTGATTGTCTAAGTGTTGGAGGGTGTTGGGCATTTCTAGTTATGAATGGGTAGCTTGCAGTCATGAACAAGCGGTTTACAATCACTAGTTGGGTTTTGGTAAGTTTTTGTCGAGTTGTCAAGTTCATGTCAAATTTATGCCTGCCAAGTTTTGTCAAGTCCTGAGTTTTTAAGCTATCTGAGAATCAATTAGGAGCACTAAGTATTTAATACCTTACTTGATTTCCTTAATTGTTTTCTAATCCTTTAAATTTTTCTATCCTATCCAATGGTTTTGGGGTTGCTCTTCCTTATTTTCCTTTGTTCATGATGTTTCTAGATTTATATATATTAACATTTCTTAAATATTACATTTCATAACGATCTAAAATATTAGGGTACAAAATTACATAGTATGTTTATAGTGAATAATTAAGCAAACAAAAGAATATATATTATATACTTAGTAACTACAGAGTCTCCTATATATATTAACATTTCTCAAATATTACATTTCATAATGATCCAAAATATCAGGGTACAAAAGTACATAGTATGTTTATAGTGAATAATTAAGGAAACAAAAGATTGTATGCTTAGTCACTACATTTGGCTTTTGATTTAAGTAGAAGAAATAAAAGCATTGAACAAATGATGTCCCCAATCTGTTATATACATATTAATGTTTCTCAAATCTTACATTTCATAACAATCTAAAATATCAAGATACAAAATTACATAGTATGTTTATAGTGAATAGTCAAGGAAACAAAAGATTGTATATTTAGTAACTACATTATCTCTTGATTTCAACAAAAGAAATAGAAGCATCGAACATATGATGTGCCCATTCTGTTATTCTGTAGAACTTAACAATTGAAGTATACTACCTAAGGATCACTATGTTTTTACATTTAAAGCATAATGAGAATAATAGCATGTTAGCATATGATCCCAATATCACATTGTTTGGAGAGCATCAAAACATATCAAGCAAATTGTTGTGTCCAACTTTCTTGAGGTGCCTGTTGTCACTTGAAATTGCATCCTTATTGAACCTAGTAAATATTTCAAAGACACAATGGGAATGATCTCTCAAGTGTGGGACCTTGCTAAACTTGATATCAGCCTTCAGAGAAGGCTGGTTCCTTTCTAAGCCTAAGTGTAGGTGTTGATTCAACATAGATTAAAACTAATGCCTGCTCCTACTCTAATAATTCACAAGAAAAGGAAGAAGGAAACCAATTGAAAAGAGAAAGACGACCAAGATTTAATTGAGTTCTTTCCTGCTCATAACAACATGTAAAACCTATGAAAGGTTGCAAACTCACACAATTCTCTATTTCCACCAGCTCCTGCAAGCATGTATGAAGGTAAGGGGTTCAACAAGCACTAAGAGGGTAGGAGATAGCCACAATAGACCTTAAAATAGGTTTAAAGGACTAGAATCCACAAATAGCTCCAACAAACTAAGCATGCACAACATACATCTCACAAAAGAAACAAAAATCATTCATAGATGAAGGTAAGAACACCTAATTAGCATTGCAAGGGAAGCAAAAGGATTCACAAACCATGTTAATTGAAAGAATACACAACATACAAGAATGATGAGAAAAGGTGGAAAACAAATAACTTCTTTAATTGATTGCAAGGTTTGAGTAAATTTCTTACAATTTCAAAAAGATCAAAAAATAAATATTACAAAGAAGTTTTTCTGTTTTGTCTATCTTTCATTGGAATTGAGAACTAATTGTTGAATGAGGATTGTTGGGTCCTTAATACTCCTAGAGGAAGAGGCACCAAATCAGTAATAAATGTCGTGACCCACCATGGGTACGTTGTGGAGAATGCACCCATGACCTAGCCATCATTCTTATTATGTCCTATGTAGGAGAATGCCCCTTTGAGATTTGATTTAATTATTTAGAAATGTGGAAAGAACATCCTTTGTACCTTGCCATACCCTTGAGCATTGATGGTTTGTGGAGTT
>VCHN02003439.1:0-14144 GCA_007115665.2 Sequoiadendron giganteum | reverse complement strand
TGAATGTAGTTTAAGTGCATTACTAAGAAAAGCCATAGTGAATTTCTTAAAGGCCATGTATGAGAGTCTTGTTCTTCAAAACCTAGTATAGTTTAAATCATGAAGTCTTCAATAAAGTTTGCTTGATGCAGAAAAGGCATTAATTAAGTTTGACTTAATTCCTAAAGGAGTTTGTTTTGGGTTTTTTTCTAAGAAGTAATCTCATTTGATCAATGCTGACATTTCAGATAGTATTGTCAATACATGTTTCTAGTATTTGATGCAATTGCAAAAGGAGCTAGGGTCTTATATCTGGAAAAAGTAGCATACAATATATAGTGAGGAGAGATCTCTTTAAAAAAATACAAAAAAATCCAAGAATTTGTATAGGACACGAGCTTAAAAGTAACCTAGATTGGTCTTTTTTCCATTTTGTCTTAAAACCCATAGCTTTTGAGTGAAACCCTCGAGTACCCGTAGCAAGACAAAGATCTCATGGGTTTTCTATAGAATAATATTCATGCTTAATACTTTTTCTTTCCAGAAGAAACATAAACCAAAAGATGAGGAAAAGAAGATAGGGAGGTAGTATCTTTTACACTTAATGAAAATGCACATTTCACAACCATTAAACCTACATCAAATCCCGAAAGAGAATACAAGAGTAAAGGAAAGAACAAACAACTATAGAATGAGACCTGTGGTCACAAACAAAGAAAAAAAATTCATCAAATGTTTTCATGATGATAAATGCCATGAATCAAGGTGTTGCAGGAGGTCACCGCCATGAAGAATAGATTTCTTCTATTTGATACTCAAAAAATACAATAATGCCACAAGGAAAGGCTTACCTTTAGCTTGTTCATGTTTTTGTCAAGAAGAAATGTCTCTTTTATGCAGAAGTCTGCCATGTTTTCACTGGGACAAGCTCAGGAGAATCACAGAAAACACTTGGTCGGTGACAAAAATCTTTGGAGAAGTTTGCACTTTTGCAAAAAGTGTGAAATGAAAGGAATTTTTGAGCTTTTCTTTACGGTTTCTAACCCTATTTCAACTGCCATAGTTAAGTTAAATTTTGGTGGCATTTGTTTTCAAAATATGTTATGGCAATTGAAACCCATGGCCCTTGTATATTTGCCAATATTTGCTAAGTGTAACCTACACTTTTGCATTCGACCAATAAGTCCTTTTGAATATAGATTTTGTATGGAAGATAAATACCACCTCGCATTGTTGAAGAAATCAAACAAGGAGCCACCTAATTGCCACATTACCAAACATGATGGAGAATGTTGAGGAGAGCTTAATGCCACTTAGATTCCTACATTGACTTATTATTGTGCCTTTATGGTCAATTGTGGTAAAGTAGCTTTTTATATTTTGCATACATTCTTATGTGTAACAAATGGGATTAAGGTGTTTTATAAGCCTTCATTCCTTATTTTTATGTCTTTTAATGCAAATAGTGATGTGGCTGATTTAGTAGAGGTTAAAGGGTTTGTTTTAACTTGTCATTACTTTGTTCAGGATATTTAGGCACTATTCTCTTATACCTTTATGTTTGGTCAAGCGAGACTCTTTCATGTATATTTATCCTTTTTGAGGGCTTGTAGGGAGGTTGAAAGTTGTTTATAAACATATTGCATGAATATTGGAGCTGCTTTTTGACTCTTTATGGGTTATGGAGGGAATTTTGGAGCCATTACAAGTGGTCATTTTGGTAGAATAATTCATGTTTGAATTTTCTTGCATTTGCAGCCCCTTTAGGAGATGATTTAGGTGCCAAATTTTATGCTTTTGGACTTCATCCGACCCAAACAGTTTTTCTAGTTCCTTTTTTGGTGGTTTTTGGAGGGAAAAGTTTTGGTACTTAGTCATTTTGGACTCATTTTGTATGTCAGTTCTTGATATGGAAATTTTAGCTTGGAGTGACTTTTACAGTCCTTTGTGAATTTTTGGAATGTTTTGTAACTCAATTTTCTAAATACGATTCACAGTGGAGACCTTTATTATTATTGGAGATTCATCTTTTGTCTTTTCATTCTTGCAAATTTTTGTATGTGAAGTGATTGATTAAGTTAACCGTGAAATTACTTTCCTCATAGATTTGTCTCATAGGTTCATACCTTTCTACAACTAGTTTATTCATGCAGGTTACTAATTGTGTCAACTTGGTGCACGTTATTTTTGTTAAAATGTGAAGTTAACTTCCTTTATATGAAAATTTATGTATACATGCTTGTTAGTAAAATATTTATGCATCAATATACAACAATGAATATTACATACTTAGCTACATCCATGTTTTGATCATTTTGTGTCAGTATTCTGTGATCATATTTTGACCATTAGCTTTGGTATATCACTTCATTTATATTAGTATTTCATTTTATGTAATATTTCCCCCCTTTTCCCATCATATCAGTAGTTTAGAAGACATTAGCATCTAGCAAGCAGGCCTATCCGGAAGTTCATTTCAATTTTATGTGACCCATAACCTTCAAATAATCCCATGTTCCTCCAAAGCGTTAAGTTTTAAAACTTAACCAAGGTGCAACTTTAGGAGCTAACAATTTTTTGATCGAGAAATTCAATTACAATATCAATTTGATGACAATTAATATCTCTAACAAAAATTATGATCACAAAGCCCGAAGAGAGAAAGATGGTTGAACAATATCCAAAGAGACAAAGCCCATGTTGAATTTTGATCCAATAATAAAATTCCAAGATAATTCCCTTTATTGAAAGGCACACCAAGAAGGCTACTTCGTGTCTAACAAGTTTCCTAAATCCACTCACTACTATGTGATTGAAGAAATTAAAGGTCTTATTCCTTATTTATGACTTCTCACTCGTAGAACTCTTCTGAGAATCCAATGAATAGTATAAAAAAAATAAAATTATTTGCATTCATAATATACACTCTTAGATATTGATAGTAACCATTACATTTCCAAATTTACATCATATAAAGAAATTCACATCTTTCAATCTATAGATTGCAACAAAAAGGTCAGTGTTTAAACTATCATAATGTTCACATCCCCCATCCAAAATTAAAAGTTCAATATGTTGGAGAAAGGGGAAAGAACAAGGGACAAAACCCATAAATGGTTTTGCAAGAGTTTTAAACACTCAGGAGCATATTTTTCTGCAACTCAGCCATCTAGATGAACAACTAAATCTTAGAACTTGACTCTTCTAGTTTACACATACTGGTTACAATACTAAATTTTGCATCACTCTTACAAAAAAGGTCGGAATTGGCTCAGGAAGTATTGGTAGAGTCCCATGACCACTTGGTTATTATTGAATGTTAATGTAATTTATTTCTTATAATCATATTTAATAGAAAAAAGAAAAAATAGTGAAAGATAGCAGCGAGTATCTACAAATATTCCACTACAAATTTGAAGGAATTAAGGACAAAAACATAACCAACAACTTACCTAAAGTCCACATCTAACAATATAGAATTGAAATGTTTTCCAAAGCTCAAGAAAATGGTGAAAGAAATATCTGCATCACATTCTCCCTCTTCTTAATCTTTATCTTCCTTCAATCCACTACTACTCAATACATACTCTTTCCCATTAGAGATTTATCTTAGAGCGAAGAGATAGGGAAGGTGACACAAATTATGTATATTTAGATGTGTAAAAAGCCTCTTAGTTTTGAATCCTTTCCCAATTCTATTACTAGACTATGGATGGATACTTGCAACTACAAATTTAATAAGACTAAGACCCCTCCTATAGAGAACACAGAGAACCATTGAATTGGATAAAATATTTCTTATATGACTCGTAAGCATTAAATAAAATCTCTATTAAACACACAATATGCCTATAAATAAATATATTTAGGAAAAAACATATATCTTCTTGTACAAGTAGAGCAACAATAATAATATAACACCAATAATTACATCATGATTCAAACCATAAGTTATGGGATACTTATCACTTTTAACAATAATTATTTAGATTTCAATTTCATTATTATCTCTTCTTTTATATGGTCACTCCAATGATGAAACATGAAGGTATTAGTCTTTTGTAATAGTCTATCTTATTGTGTTGGCGCCTGAACTAGCATTATGTAAAAATATATATTAATATTAATAAATTATAGTGGCTTACCACTTTTGTGGAAAAACAAAATAGAAGTTTAATTTTAAACCTAACCCAATCTAATCACCAACCATCGGAAAAATTAGAGGAGAATTTGTGATTAAACTAAATTAAACCTTTTTAACCTAGCCTTTGCTGCAATTGCAAGCAACATTAATCATATATTTTTTTTATTTTTTTATTTCTCTTGTGGTAGGTATATCAAACCCAATTACCCAACATAAATTCTATGCTAAGAATTGTGTAGATGTAGGAAATAATTATGGGTCTTTGTTCATTCAATTCAGTATTGAAACAAAATTAGAAACTAACTAGAAAAATCTTATTTTCACAATTTCATATATGCTAGATTCTTCCAACTGCATAATTATTTTCCAGGGAAACTAAAAATGAAAACATTCAAGCAATGAATATTACGTTGATTTGGAAAATAAAATGAAGAGAGCTCTTGGATGGTCACAAATTCTAATATTTTTCTTGTTTGTCTCCAAGTCGAGTCCATCCTCTTTCCCTCCTTCCTTCAAATTCCCCCCCCAAATCTGAGAGATAGAGTGAAAGAATATAATAAAAATCTTGTCTCTTCCCCTTTGAATGCCATGCCTACAATATGTGTTCTCTTTTTTTTCCATTAGATACTTCTAATCAAAATGCTACTGACAGGTGTGGAGCCAAATTTCTAGACCTTTTGCCAAATTCCCCAATGTGCTTGAAGGATGTGGAATATTAGATTCAAAATGACAATTACATTCATAGTCCAAATATAACTAGCAAATGTCCCAATGCCTCAAATCATCATTCATTCCCACAATCCACACCAAACTCCTCATCACTCCCAGGGGAACAAGATCTGCCCAAAATAGTGCAAAATCTAAACATGCAATAAAATAGATACACTAAATCCTCAAAATATTATATTAAACACTTTTGACAAGTCACAAAACACAAAAGAACAACTCTCCAAGGTTTTATCAAAAACTCATAACTAAACTCAAATACGAATCTCATGTTTATAGTTTTATCAATAAATAGAAAATTGTTACTCGTATTGATGAAAACAAATGTAGAATGATGATAGAAGGCTACAAAGCTTCAATCCAAAATTCAATTTTGTGATAAATTTAATGCTATAATAAGTCCAAGAGATTATAGCCATCAAGGGGGTGATCATTTTTTTCTACCCACAACATTCTTTCTAAACTAGAAAGAGATATGTGCCTTGGTGATTAAAAAATGAATTTTGGACACCACTCAATCAAATCCAACAATCATAGAGTTCATTTGAGAAAGGATGGCTTACATTGGTATGAAACAGAATAAAAAATACAAAAATGTAGTTCACATGTGGTCTATTATTGAATGTTATCATTTGTTCAAGATCCTTATTGTTGTTGCTTGCCCAGGATCATAGACTTTTCTAAAAAGCCACTTGTTTCTGATTTGGAAAACCCCTGCTTGAAGTTTCATAAAAAAGAAAACTGCTTGTCAAAGTTCATGTCAAATATTTAGGGAGGGAAAATGAAAAGGAAGAGGGAAATAAAAATTTATTGTAGGAAAAACCATTTTTTTATTGTCTAAATTTAAAACAATTAAAGAATATTATATAATATTTTATACTAGTAATCACACCATGGTGTGCAATGGGTACACCATGGTGTGCAATGGGTACACCAAAGAGGTTTGGAAGGTCAAATAAGATCAATTGATAGGTCATTTTGAAAATTAATATATTATAAAATTATATGTTTGATATTTATGTATATTTATTATTTGATAGTATATTTATTTATAATTATAAAATTTATGTCATATTCTAAATAGTCTTGCAACACTCATATTATAAATAGTGGTTAAAAAAAAGTGTAAAAATTTTAGCGAATATAGTAGAAAAGAATAATTAAACAAAATTAGACAATTACGAAATATTGAATGGCTTGGTTTACCTAGAAAAGAATATAGAAGGTTGTATCTCCACTATCAATTGGTTAAGGGAAATCATATTTTGAGTGATGTGCATCCTTTCTTAGCTGGTACAATGTTGTTTCAAGAAAGGTTTCTTAAATGTCAAGAGGGTAAGCATTATACAAAAATCTTACCAAAATCTTAATCTACCACGATTTGAGGCCAATCTTAAAAAATACAACCCCCTGAATTGCAAAAAAAAAATTGATACATTATTCAAAATTGAATATTTCAAAACTAGGATGATTGATTATTGGTAACAGTAGGTACATAGATGTAGTGGTTGTAGGTATATATAAGGATTTGTGTTAAATATATAGGAAACTTCATTTACAAATATAAATATTTGTAAATATTTGTAAATGAAGTTTCTTATATAAACAGAGCTCGTCAAGAAAAAAATTATAATACCTAGTGTTCAGTTCAGCTATCTAACTAAATATTGTTTAAGTTGATGGAGTAAAAAGAAAAAACTGTTGAAATTTGAGTGGTTGAAATAATAATAATAATAGTAATTATATAAAATAAAAAAAACTACTGGTTATCATATACTTTCCTACCAGTGAGGAGAGTAATGGAGATAGTTGTAGCAAAGTGGAGCTTTACAAATAAGGTAACATAATTTTGGATGTTAATCTTTAATAATATTTGGTTGTCGTTATTAATCAACTCTTGTTTCTTCTTTTTTTTTTTAATTATGTAATAGAGTTAAAACTAATGGTGAGAATGATATATTGATATATAGAACATAAATGGAAGGAGAAATTACCTTACTTTTCCATAATAAATAATGTAGAAATCTTTATCATAGAAATTACTGATGTAATATTATTTTATAATAGTAGTTTTTGTAACTAACATTTTGGTAAATTGATTTATGAAGTAGAGGGAGAAATTGTAGGAAAAATCCAATTTTAATTTTAAATGCAACATTGGCATTAATATAAAACTAAATAATATTTTGATCCTATTATCAATTTAATCTATTAAGAGGCAAAGAATCACAAAAATAAATAAATTTAAAATTATGGTCAATAAAAGGATATTGGAAAAAACTTCCCTATATTAAAAATGATAATATTTTTGTCTCATTGGTAAAATAATCTAGCATCAAGAATTGAATAATAAAATTACTATTGGTAGGGTGAGTAACTAGTCAAAATAATATTATTTAATGTTAAATTCTTTAATAAAATTTTATTGTAATTTAGTTGTTAACAACAATATTCTACTAATGAATACATTGTAACTAAATACAAATTTTATTCCTGAGTTTAATAATAAAAGAACCATTAATATTTATATTAGAAGATTTAAATGTAGATTATATAATAATGTTGCTCAAAAATATTAACAATAAATATTCATATCAAAATGATTCTATGTACCTACATTATTATTCATATACATAAATATTTATATTTTAATAATAAACTAATATTAAATAATTAATAATTGTTTGGATAAGCAAAAAGGTGGCTCTTAATAATTAATGCAGATTAGGGATTTAAATCAATGACAAGAGATCAAGGAAGATAAAAAATAACAGTATTAAATATTTCGTTCATTTGCAAGCAACTTGCAAGTCTAATGTTTTGTTCTTGGCATTAGAAGACTGTGGATTTAAATCTATGACAAGAGATAAGGGAAGATAAAAAGAACAGTATTAAACATTTCATTCATTTGCAAGAAAGTCTAGTATTTCGTGTCATAGATAAGGGAAGATAAAAAGAACAGTATTAAACATTTCATTCATTTGCAAGCAAGTCTAGTGTTTCATGTCATAGATAAGGGAAGATAAAAATAATAGTATTAAATATTTCATTCATTTGCAAGCAAGTCTAGTGTTTTGTTCTCTATATTGAAAGACAATAAAAATAAAATTTCCATTGAGGGCTCCACCTACCACCGCGAAAATCCACTTTAGTATTTAAAAGGTACTCTAGAAATTCCTAGATTACAATTACTCCTTATAGAGAGGGGAATATATTTTCATACCCATAGGAAAGATTCTAATGATCTAAATAAGAATATTTGGATAAATTCCATCGAAAATAGTTCTTAAAAAGTGATTATTTCTTTATTTAAGCCTTTAAAAGTTTTATTTTAAGGATTCCAATTGAAGAGGATTTGATCAAACAACCTTAGATCAAACCCCCTTGGATAGAACCTTGCCAGTTTTAAACCATACCTATAAATGATTCTTCTTTACACTTATCAAAATGCTGATAAAAAATCACTTTTGATTTACCTTTTGGGGGATCAGATGAATTCATGTAAAATTTATTTTAAATGATTATGGTAGTCCTCAAAATGATTCATCCCATGGATATAATTTTAATATGTTTTGGTTTTATTATGTATGTGTGTTTTTAGTTTTATTAAACATACGTTTTTCCAGAAAAATCAAGCTCTCTATTTTGCACATGTGGAAAAATAGAAAATTATAAAAATAATTTTTTTTTAAATATGTTTGTGCTGGGTATTGATGTCCTTGATCCATTAAACTAAAATAAATTGAATTTTGATACATACAGAAAAAGTTATGATGTATACAGTCTGCTTATGTCTAAATTGCAATTGGTTTGATTTTGAAACTCTATTTAGGAAAAAATATTCAATTAAAAACTATGAGACCAAATGAAAGTGCTAGATATCATAGTTAAAAATATAAATTCAAAAAAAATAGAATATTATCCTTCATACAAAAAAAGTTATGTTGTATATGAAAAGTGTCACTTTTTAAAAATGTTGTTTTATGAAAAAAAATAGATTTCATGGGAGATGGAAAAAGAAGTGCAATCTTATTCCAAAAAATTTGAAAAAAATATTTTAAGAATCTACAAACAAAATATGATGAGACTCTAGTTGGCATCATCTTCAAATTCCTCATGGTTTAGCTGCTATAGGTGCCCGAATATAAAGATTTAGTTAAAAATAATAATTTCAGTGTCCAGTTTGACCAAAAATTGTAAACCACTATTGTGGGATCACCCATGTATAAAATATAAGTTGCATAAAAATTCAAACTATTATATCAAGGTTATCTACTCTATAGTATATCTAATTGACCAAGTCATGATGATATGCAACCTTAGCAAGGTGTGTGGGTCAAGATTCAAATGCAATAATAATCTCATGTATGGTGACATCATTGAACACCCTATTTTATCAAAGATATTAAAATATGTTAAATCAAACACCCTTACACTTGATTTCAAGAGTCAGAGACAAATGCTTATAGTTTGATAAAACCTTGATTTATTCCTCCTTCAATTTAACAAGATCAACTTTGGTTAGAGCTTAGAAGTAACATTTCATAGTGAGTGTGTGATGAGTATGTGCTAGGTTGCAAATTTAGCATAGAAAAAAAATACGATGATGGATGTGTTAAAACTCACAGTAAATGTGGGCATGAGAGTATATTTCTTTGTTAGTTCTCAAGTATAGTTAAAACAAGTTTATAATTGTATGGGTGTATATCGCACGTTAGTCAGTGTTGAAATTGAATGATGTTCCCTTAACTCCTACTCTTCCAATGTTTAGAATGTTAATTAGCTTAATTAATGCATTTAAAAAAATTAGTTGGTTTTATTTCTAGTGTAAAATTATGGGCATTACACAAGGTTCCATACTTACCAAGAACCATTGGTTCCCAGTTCCCATGGAACCCTCGACAAAGGGTTCCTAAGTCATATTCAAGCCTCAATGATAGGAAAAAAGGAACCATGATGCAAGGGAAGAAATAATTAAATTTTTGTGTGAGTTTTGAAGGTGATATGATATGTCCTAATGGTGGCCAAAGTCTTGCAAGATGAATTTTTGTACAACTTTTTGAATTATCAAGATATATATTGAGAAACAGGTGTTATTTTGCATTACCTAGTGCATGCCATTTTTTTGCTACATCCTAAAGTTGTTCATTGCACTTCAATAAAAAAATTTATAGAGATTTGATGGTTGATGGGATATCATTGAATTCGTTAAGCTGTCAAAATATATCTACATCCCAAAAATATTAATCTCTTTCTTCAAAAGCAATAAATAAAATATCATAATCCAACTAAAGGGAAAAATCCCACATCCAAACAGGCTGAAAGATGATTTTATCATTCGAATGGGGCTCAAATTTTCACAAAAGGTGAGAACATATGGAAAAAAAAATTCTATGCATATTTTTCACTTACTCCAGCTATAAATGGTAATGGCATAGTCATCTAGCTACTATAATTGATTGTAGATTATATTCATTGATCTAAAGTGATTATTTTGGGTGCAATTAAACTTGGACCATGGATTTAAACTATGAATGGTGAAGATTAGGGTTAATTGCTTGGTACTGATAATGCAAATTTCGTGTTATTTCTAAAGGTTGGTTGTGGTGTGGTCTCTATGCCAAGTTGCAAGGAATCCATCAATGCTAAGTCTAGTTTTCTAAAGGATTATAGACTTGTGGAATAGAAGAAAACTAGTATTGTAATATGTTTTATTTTGCAGAATATGTCAATGGAATTAAGTATGTATTCAAGAAGATTTCTTAGTCATAGTTATGAAATTTCCTTTCTCGCATTCGTTGGAATGAATGTAATGCTCAATTAGATGAATGTAATAGCATTCTAAAAACATTAGAATGCTTGTAAAGATCTTTCTAACTTTATGTATGGATATACAACAGTCTTTCGGATTACTAAGTATTCTCTATTGCAAGAGATCATGATCATTATTGTATGTAAATGCATAAATACATATTATTTTTTTCCTTTTTTTTCTCTTCTCAGTCTATTGTGACTCTATTGCACAATAGAAAAACGTTGACCTAGAACCATTTACAAATCTCACATCCATAAAACAAAGAATAAAACAATAGTGTAGGAGTATGAATATTTTTTTCACACCTATAACATCGTAATATAACTAGGGATCTATATATAAGCATTATATATAACTAGTTTTTATTAGTTATTATTGCATAACCATATAAATTCTAAGACTATCAACAAACTTAAGGCGTAAAATTTTAGATAGTGATAAGTCGATTAAATATTACATCTACACCAATCAAGTCTATCATTAATTTTGAAGTTAAGTGCCTCTAATTGTTTGTTTTATGTCGACATTCATTTCAGTACTCTATCCTAACTAAAGATGCTTTATTGAACTAAAAAAAATTCTACATTGACATCACAAAATCTTATACCATAATCATCTAAATTTAAATAAAAACTAAGATATACCAAACATCTATTTTTTTAAAAGTTGAAACCATAAAACAAGTCTTCCTAAAATAATTCGATTCCATTTATTAAAAACAAATTATTATAGTTATCTTAAAAATTCTATAAAGTTTAGTTATTCTAAAATAACATTTCTAGGTCCACATTCAGACCGTTGGAGATTTGAACGGACCAATTTTAAATTGTAGTTAGTTGGTAGGAGGAGCGTCCAGGTAGATGCCAGCTAAATTAACTGTTGGAGGAGCGTCCAAAAACAGGGTAGTGGGTTATCTCAAGGGCTTGAACAGAGATGTGAATTATGGCAAGCAGTTTGATCTTGGAAAGTTCGATCCCTGTGATTTGTATGACGCGCTGCACCAGCCAAAATGTGAGTAGCAGAAAATAGGGCGTGAAAGAATAGGAATTAGTGCTAGATGATAATTAGTTAAGAAATATTTCTTCTTGTGTGCTTAAACAGAGATGTGCCTCAAGAAGAAATCCTTGTATGGCTCTTCATTATAGAAACTCTTAGGCTTCTCGGTGATGAATCATAATGGATCCTCGATCCTATTTTGTATTGAAAATCAGGTCCCTATAATGGAGATAGAGAGAGGTGTAAGAAGGTAGCCGAGGAAATCACCATCTAGAAGGTTGATGGTTGATGGGTAATCAGAGATATCTGAGTCAGGGATCGTTAAGAAGAATTCCCAAATCAAGACACATCGATTAAAAACAAAGGAGAAAGGTTGGGTTCTTAACGAGGTTATGATTTTGGAAAGATCATCGGAGATAAGGGCATCAAAAGTATTACAGAGAAAAGATATTAGATTCAACAGTTGATCAACAATCTCGCGTTCCAGGTTTTTGTCTCTTCTTTAAATTTATAGCAGATTTTTTTGTTTCGCCATACGCAGATCTCTCTATTTCAGTAAATTCAATTTATTATTTCTTAATAATATTAAAGGAAGTTACGTTCTGTTAGATCTAATTTCCGAACTACCTCATGGGGGTTATTCTTTTAAATAGATTAAGTCCTTCATGAGATTTAAGGTTAATTATTGGATTTTTAGACCCATGTTTAGAAGAGCTATTAGGGGTGATCCTTCTCCCATTTTTTCTCTTCTTGACTGTCTTTTAACTAAAATTTTCTTCAAAATTGTCCTTAATTCTTCTATTTCAGTGTCGTAAGTGAATTATAATTCTTATATATTGATTTTCCATGATTGAAGGTTGGAGCAGAAATTATAGCAACATTCTTCATGATCTTTACAGGATGTGGTACTGTTCTTTTTGACAAGAAGACTGATGGCTCCATAACTCATCTTGGGGTGTCAATTGCGTGGGGGATAGTAGTGATGGCATTGATCTATTCTGTTGGTCATATCTCTGGGGCTCCCTTCAACCCTGCAATTACACTGGCCTTTGCATCTATCAAGAGATTTCTTGTGTAGGAGGTCTGTATGCAATATTTTTCATTTGGGTATTGTTGGCTTCTCAAATTTAGCCATTCCTATCAACCGTATGGATTTCCTGTGTTGATTTCAATATATGGTTATGCTTGAATTGAAATTGGGTTTTAATATGGGTATGCTGGTTTCTCAAATTTAGCCATTCCTATAAACCATATGGAATTCCTGTTAAGATATGAATACATGGTTGTGCTTGAATTGACATTGGGTGTTAATATGGTTATGCTTGAATTGACATTGTGTTTTATAATTCCATTGAAATCACCGATTCCAGGGTACATAGCAGCTCAATTTGTTGGGTCAATTACTGCTGGATTTGCTCTCAGGGTACATAGCAGCCCAATTTGTTGGGTCAATTATTGCTGGATTTGCTCTCAGATTGGTGTTTGGAAATATAGCACACATTGCAGCAACTGTGTCTTCTGGATCAAATTTACAGTCCTTTGTTTTGGAGTTTCTCATCACATTTTTGTTGATGTTTGTGGTTTGCGGAGTGGGCACTGATATTAGAGCGGTATATTCATATCCTTTCTTCTTTACATCCAGTTCATGTCTTTTACCTCCCCATGTAGATTTTATCTGCACATATTTCTGATTACCCATCTACCTCATAGCTTCTGCGACAGAATTACACAAGAATGGAATGAATTTTAAGTCCTACGATGGAGTTCCATCCATCATGTCCCTGTGATCTTTAGGAACCTTATGGCTGTGGACGTCTGCCAAGAAAAAGAACTCACCGTTATGTGTTACTGATGAATAATTTGATCCAGTGTGAAAAGGAAGCTTTGCTGAACAAGGTGATAAACATGAAGACTTTACAAAACAGATCGGAAGGACCACAAAATCGTCCATAAGTCGTCTTAATGGTCAGGTATGGTTGTTGTTCGTATTTCCTTTTTAGCTCTCTTTGTTACACAACTCTTAAATATAACGAGTTTTAGGCATCTTTTATTTTAATTCTCACTTTACATTGTTAAATATTAATATTATGATTAAATTATATTAATATTCTTATCATTTTTTAAAAATCAATAAATATTATCTATTTTTTTTAAATTATATTAAAGAAAGGGGTGAGGGTGAGGGTGAGGGTGACGAGGAAGGGGGTGATGGGAGGGTGAGCAGTGAGGGTGATAGAGAGGGATGAGCTAGGGGGTGAGGGGAAAGGGGCAGGGGTAGGCGGAGGGGAGGGCGAGAATGAGGGTGATTGAGAGAGAGAGTGGGGAGGGAGTGAGGGGGAGGGGTGATGGTGATGGTGATGGTGAGGGTGACGGGGGGAAGAGGAGGGAAAGAGGAGGGAGGGGTGGAGTGAGGGAGGGATAGGTGTGGGGGAGGAGGAGAGGGAGAGGGAGAGGGAGAGGAGGAGGAGATAGGAAGGGGAAAGA
>VCHN02000143.1:52500-61194 GCA_007115665.2 Sequoiadendron giganteum | reverse complement strand
AAACTAAACATCGAATACTGAAAGGAGTTATTTATGTTCGAGCAAGTTTTCGCAATACCATTGTTACTGTTACAGATACACGGGGGCAAGCGGTTTCTTGGTCTTCAGCCGGTGCTTGTGGATTTAAAGGTACAAAAAGACGTTCACCATTTGCTGCTCAGACTGCAGCAGCAAATGTTGTTCATACCTTAGTAAATCAAGGTCTTCTGAAAGAAGCAGAAGTTATGATAAGGGGCCCTGGTCCGGGGAGAGAAACAGCATTACGAGCCATTGTTAAAAGTGGTATACAATTAAGTTATGTACGTGATGTAACTCCTATGCCACATAACGGATGTAGACCTCCCAAAAGGAGACGGGTGTAAGAATTGAATAAATTGAAAGAGAAAGAAATGATTAAATTATTTATTTCAATAATATTATGAATCAGAATAAAATAGCAGTCTCAATTAAGATACCAGAATTAAAGTGCGTGGAATTCAGAATAGAGAATAAGCGTTTTAATTATGGTCGTTTCACTCTATCTCCGCTTCGCAAAGGTCAAGCTAATACAATAGGCAGTGCAATAAGAAGAGTTTTACTTGGAGAAGTAGAAGGAACATGTATCACACATGCTCAATTTCAAAATATATCAAACGAATATTCTGTGATAATAGGTATTGAAGAATCAATACATGAAATTTTGATGAATCTGAAAGAAATTGTACTTCGAAGTGATGTGTATGGAATTCGAGAAGGATGTATCCATGTTGTCGGACCAAAAAAAGTAACCGCTCAAGATATAATGTTACCACCTTCTGTGAGAATAATTGATACTACACAACATATAGCTAACATAAACAAATCAATTACCTTAGATATATCATTACAAATTGAAAAAGGTCATGGATATATTATTCAAAATCCAAATAATTACAATTCTAAGGACAAAATTTTTCCTATAGATGCTTCCTTTGTCCCTGTTCAAAATGTCAATTACAGTATTCACTCCTATTGGAGCGAAAATGAGATACAAGAAATTCTATTTCTTGAAATATGGACGAATGGAGGATTAGCGCCTAAAGAAGTACTTTATGAAGCGTCTCGGAATTTGATTGATTTTTTCCTTCCCTTTCTGAATGCAAAGGAAGAGAACATCGATGGAACAAACAGTCTAAGCGACAATATTACTCCTTCCTTACCTATTTCGCATATATCGACTGATACGAAGAGAATAGATTTTGATATAATGTATATTGACCAATTAAACTTCTCTACTAGGGTATATAACTGCCTCAAAAAGGCCAATATAAATACAGTATCGGACCTCTCGAATTACAGGCGAGAAGATTTAATGAAAATCAAACATCTTGGGGAATAATCTGTCAAAGAAATATTGGAATTTATGCGAAATATTGGAATTGATTCACCGGGGAATCCGGTTTAGATTTCTCAATAAATAGTTCTATTGAATCTATCCATTCATTCCTTTCTTTTAAGTTCTTCTGGAAAGTAATTGAAAGAAATCTTTGACCATTTTATAACAATATTAGAAAATATCTTATTCAAAAAAATATAACTAGGGAGAAGTTGCTTTAAGGTCTCTCCCTAGATATATAAACAAAAGATTTCTCTCCTCTCCTATATTAAGATATTCTAAATTATATCAAATTGGAAAAGACCTAGAGTTAAAGATTCATCAATAGGTAACGTTGCCCTAATACCTAACCAAAGAGCTACTGCGGTACCGATTAAGAATACTGTTGTAGCTACTGGACGACGAAATGGATTTTGAAATTGATTCACATTCTCCAAGAAAGGGACTGTTAATAGTCCTGCAGGTACTTAAGCCATTAAAAGGACACCTAATAATTTATTAGGTACTGTACGAAGTATTTGAAATACGGGGAAAAAATACCATTCGGGTAATATTTCCAAAGGAGTTGCAAATGGATTTGCCGGTTCACCAATCATTGATGGTTCTAGAACTGCTAAACCTACGGTACATGCAATAGTACCAAAAATAACTACTGGGAAAATATATAAGAGATCATTGGGCCAAGCGGGCTCGCCATAATAATTATGGCCCATGCCTTTAGCTAATTTAGCCCTTAATACAGGATCATTCAAGTCAGGTTTCTTTGTTATTGGGATAAGTAGATTATTATGAATCTATCCCCCGAAAGAACCGGATATGTCAATTTGGATCATCCGGCTCGAGCAATAATTGAAATAAAAATAATGAACGGCGTATCGTTAGAATAAGTATAACTAAGAAGATTTATATAAAATTCATAATTTTTATTGTTTCGTATGCCCAGTACCCAAGTAAGCTCACAAATTAGATCATGATCAATATGCCTTTTGGATCATCTTATTCCTTGTAATCTGTGTTCATCTCGACTGCCACAATTTTTTTTTGCATACAAGGTATTAACTTGTTACTGATCCGGCCTTTTTCCTTCTTTAGACCCCTTCTTTTACTCCGATAGTTTACCCTATTGAAATGCAAGGGAAATGCATGCATTTTCATACTATGAAAAGGAAAGGAAAATTCAAGTAATAAATTGGACTTATGATATGTTATTACTATTACCTGGATCTCACGGAGCCTAATTCGATTCGATCATAGAAATAACTCTCTTGGAACACAACAAAGTGCTCGCCTTTTACCCAGGTTTTAAACTTCCTATTTTTGGAAAGAAAATTGGGACAGAGACACATTTCGTGATGAATCTTTATATGGCAGATCCTAAAATTGATCTGCACGGCCTAACCAATAGTTCAAGTCACACACTCCCATAATCCATTTTCTCCATCTGAGATGAGTATCTACTTCAATTCTTTGTATTAAATAAAGAATACTTCAAAATTGAAAGGAGAAATCCGAGAAACATGCTTTCTTATTTCCCTATTTTCAATAAGAAATATTCGCGGCAATGATATATCGTAAAATAATAGGTTTTGAATACTGATTCAAAATGTATATTTCCTTTCTATAAAGGACCTGAAATACCTTGCTTGCGGATCATTAGAAAGTGCATTAACATAAATACAGCAGTAAGAAGGGGTAATATGAAAGTGTGTAAACTATAAAAATGAGTCAAGGTAGATTGACCCACACTAACACTTCCGCGTAATAACTCTACCAAAGGAGCTCCTATTAACGGAATGGCCTCAGGCACACCGGTCACAATTTTGACTGCCCAATAACCAATTTGGTCCCAGGGCAAAGAATAACCGGTTACACCGAAAGATACGGTTAATACAGCTAGAATTACACCCGTAACCCAAGTTAATTCGCGAGGTTTTTGAATCCACCTGTTAAATAGACGCGAAATACGTGTAAGATCATCATTAAAACCATCATACTTGCTGACCACCGATGGACCGATCGGATTAGCCAACCGAAGTTCACTTCAGTCATTATGTATTGAATAGAGGCAAAAGCTTCTAGAACGGTGGGACGATAGTAAAAAGTCATAGCAAAACCGGTAGCTACTTGTACCAAAAAAGAAGTCAGTGTGATTCCCCCTAGGCAATAAAATATATTCACATGAGGAGGAACATATTTACTAGTGATATCATCCGCAATCGCCTGAATCTCGCGACGCTCTTCGAACCAATCGTATACTTTATTGAGATAGGTAAACTCAAATTCCCCCTCTGAAAACCGTATATGAAAATTTCCTTTCATACGGCTTAAATAAGAACACCCAAATACTATTCATCCTGGCCATCATGCCCCTTTTAAACTCTCAAATAAAATCTATATCCTGTCTGATTCTATTTATATCCCTTCTTATACGCTTTAAACAAGAATTGTCTCCAAATACTTATTCATCCCATTATCATGCCCTCTTTAAACCCTCAACAAAATCATATCCCATCCGGGATTCTATTTATATCCCTTCTATTCTATTAAAGCTAACTATGCCTCGGAGAAATCCATACAAAATTCTTTTTGGTACTCCATTTTAACTCTGAACTAGACTTTTGTAGTGATAGTTAATTATTATGCATTTCTAAAAGATTTTAGCTCTAGCTTTGCTGACATCAGTAGCTTATTTTTATGCAGGTTTTACAAAGAAGGGTTTAGGCTATTTTGGTAAATATATTCAACCAACCCCAATACTTTTACCAATTAACATATTAGAAGATTTTACAAAACCTCTATCACTTAGTTTTCGACTTTTTGGAAATATATTAGCTGACGAATTGGTAGTTGCCGTTCTTGTTTCCTTAGTACCTTTAGTGGTACCTATACCTGTAATGTTCCTAGGATTATTTACAAGTGGTATTCAAGCTCTAATCTTTGCAACTCTAGCCGCAGCTTATATAGGTGAATCCATGGAGGGTCATCATTAATTCAATTAATTGAACTCAGTTTTTTCTAACTTTTCAATTCATATCCATTTCGAATTTAATAAGATTTTAGCCAAAAAGATTTTAGTCAAAATATTTAGGATCACTAATCCCGTCAATAAAATTGATAAATAGAACAATTCATATCTACATAATAAAATGAATAGGTTTACTCATGGGAATTAGTTTAGTAAACTATGTATCCCGGTGTGGAACAATGAATTTTTCGACCTCGAAGGGATACATATACATAGTTTGTATTGTGTCATATATGTATATGCATATATCATCTATATAGACTAATATATATCTAGATAATTATTTAGATATAACCATAAAAAAAGAGACTATTATGCAGAATATTTCATTTTATAGATGAATCAAAATCTGCCTCTATTTGATCTAAAAAAGAATATAATATCAGGTTAGAGAATTGACCTATTTGGTAATATCATCATTTTTAATACCATTTCGTTGGAGTTTAGTTGTTTCAAAGAAATTGTTCTCTAGTTGAACGTGAACAATCAAATCAATAGATAAAACTAGCATTATTATTCACCATTTATTAAGAGGAGATTACCATGAATCCTTTGATTTCTGCTGCTTCCGTTATTGCTGCTGGATTATCCGTAGGCCTTGCTTCTATTGGACCTGGCATTGGTCAAGGCACTGCTGCGGGACAAGCTGTTGAAGGTATTGCGAGACAACCAGAAGCGGAGGGTAAAATACGAGGTACCTTACTGCTAAGTTTAGCTTTTATGGAAGCTTTAACTATTTATGGATTAGTTGTAGCTCTAGCACTTTTATTTGCTAATCCGTTTGTTTGATCTCAGAGACCAAAATACGTACCCTTCGGGATTTTAAATACCCCCCCTCTATCAATTTTCTTGTTCAGCCAATAGGGGAGGGGCTGATCCAAAATAATGGACTTATACTTCACTTGTTTCGATCAGAAAGATTTGCAACACTTGGAGAAGTAGATAGATCGAACAAAGTTTTTTTTTTCATAATTGTATCCTTTTTTTTCGTTATGCGGGACCTGGGACTTACTAAGTACTTGAAATTTGCTTATCCGGACTTCGAATAATAGTAGAATCGAGTCAAAGAAAAAACTTTGTAAAAGTATCCTTATCTATGAGGGGAGAGCGTATGAAAAATGTAACTGATTCTTTCATTTCCCTAATTTATTTATCCTCCGCTGAGGGTTTCGGGTTAAATACCAATATTTTAGAAACAAATATAATAAATCTCAGTGTGGTGCTTGGTGTACTGATCTATTTCGGAAAGGGAGTGTGTGCGAGTTGTATATTTGAATAATCTAGCTGGATCCAACCAACTGCACTTTGTAGATAGAAAAGTGCATGATCTCAACGAATTACTTCTAAAAGGGAAAAAAGAAATATGGAAGAACTATAGCATTTCGTAATTGATTGGGAAATTTTCTTACCAATCCCAACCAACAAGAGAAAATCTTTAGAATGGTTAAAGCTAAACTGCTTGAAGTCCAAGCACAACTGGGTACTCTTTCCACCGCTGTGCTAATATGAGATGGGGTCAAAGGCATAGTTGGAGGTTCATCCGATATATAACATTCATATCAATGGAATTATTCAATCTATCTACTGAAAAATAGTCCTAATCTCCCATCCAATTTTTTTTGGTTTAAATGCGGAACCGACGACCTACACAGAAGCGAATTTATTCAAGAAAAAGTAAAGAGGAAATACGAATGAAAAAAAAGAAGAAGAAAAAAAGAAGAAGAAAAAAAGAACAACAACTTTGTTGATAATAAAAAATCCCTTTTGGCAAAAGAGCCCTTCGTAGATTTCGGTCTTTGATAGATTGATCTTATTTTGACATAATATGAACGAAAAGGGTAGGCTTGGTAAAAAAACAGCCGAGCGGGAGAGCCGAATGAATCGAAAGGTTCGTGTTCGGTTTGGGAAGAGATTATAAATTCGTTTAACTTATGAATAGATAATCTACTTTCATTAAGTAATCTATTAGATAACCGTAAACAGAAAATATTGAGTACTATTCAGAATTCTGAAGAATTATGTAAAGGAGCTGCTAATCAGCTTGAGCAAGCCCGAGTTCGCTTACGGGAAATAGAAATGCGAGCGCGCGAAATTCGGGTAAATGGATACTCTCAAATACAACAAGAAAAGACTATCTTATCAATGTTGCTTCTGTTAATTTAAAACAATTAGAAAATTCAAAGAATGAGACCATTCACTTTGAACAAGAAAGAGTAATTGAACAGGTTCAACAACAAATTTCTCGCCAAGCTGTACAAAGAGCTCTACGAACTCTGAATAGTCGTTTGAATAACGAGTTACATTTACGTACGATCGAACATAATATCGACCTGCTCCTAGCCATGAAAAACATAACTGATTAACATTCTATATATATTCTATATATATTATATATATATTAATACTAGTTATATATTATATATAGTATAGTAGGTCTTATTTTTCAAAAGAGAATTAACTAGTGTTAATGGTAACTATTCGACCCGATGAAATCAGTAGTATGATACGTAAACAGATTGAACAATATAATAACGAGGTTCAAGTTGTTAATATTGGCACTGTACTTCAAGTAGGAGATGGCATTGCTCGTATTCATGGTCTTGATAAAGTAATGGCAGGGGAATTAGTAGAATTTGTAGATGGCACAGTAGGTATTGCCCTAAATCTAGAATCAGATAATGTTGGAGCTGTATTAATGGGTGATGGCTTGATGATACAAGAGGGCAGTTCCGTGAGAGCAACAGGAAAAATTGCTCAGATACCAGTAAGTGATGCTTATTTGGGTCGAGTTGTAAATGCGCTAGCTCGACCTATTGATGGTAAGGGTAAGATTTCATCTTCCGAATCTCGATTGATCGAATCCGCCGCCCCAGGTATTATTTCAAGACGTTCTGTATATGAACCTCTTCAAACGGGTCTTATTGCTATTGATTCTATGATCCCTATAGGACGCGGTCAGCGAGAATTGATTATTGGGGACAGACAGACCGGTAAGACGGCAGTAGCTACAGATACAATTATAAATCAAAAAAATCAGAATGTAATATGTGTTTATGTCGCTATTGGTCAAAAAGCTTCTTCCGTAGCTCAGGTAGTTAATACGTTCCAAGAACGTGGCGCAATGGAGTATACCATTGTGGTAGCGGAAACTGCGGATTCTCCTGCTACATTACAATATCTTGCTCCTTATACAGGAGCAGCTTTAGCCGAATACTTTATGTATAAAGAACAACATACATCAATCATTTATGATGATCTTTCTAAACAAGCGCAAGCTTATCGACAAATGTCTCTTCTATTAAGAAGACCACCTGGCCGGGAAGCTTATCCAGGAGATGTTTTCTATTTACATTCTCGTTTATTGGAAAGAGCAGCTAAATTAAATTCTCAGTTAGGTGGAGGGAGTTTAACTGCTTTACCAATAGTGGAGACTCAAGCTGGAGATGTCTCAGCTTATATTCCCACTAACGTAATTCCATTACCGACGGACAAATCTTCTTATCAGCTGATCTATTCAATGCAGGAATTCAACCTGCCATTATGTCGGTCTTTCCGATTCAGATAGGGATCCGCACTCGAAAGCATGCCTCATTGCTGTTGGTTCTTGATTCTTGATGATCTATCCATTAGGTCAGTCTGGTTGGTTTTTTGCACCTAGTTTTGGCGTAGCAGCTATTTTCCGATTTATCCTCTTTTTTCAAGGTTTTCATAATTGGACCTTGAATCCATTTCATATGATGGGAGTTGCTGGAGTATTGGGTGCTGCTCTTCTATGTGCTATTCACGGTGCTACCGTGGAAAATACTTTATTTGAAGACGGTGATGGTGCAAATACATTCCGTGCTTTTAACCCAACTCAAGCCGAAGAGACTTATTCTATGGTCACTGCGAACCGTTTCTGGTCCCAAATTTTTGGGGTTGCTTTTTCCAATAAACGTTGGTTACATTTCTTCATGTTATTTGTGCCGGTGACCGGTTTATGGATGAGTGCCATTGGAGTAGTTGGCCTAGCTCTAAACTTACGTGCTTATGATTTTGTTTCCCAGGAGATTCGTGCAGCAGAAGATCCTGAATTTGAGACTTTTTATACAAAAAATATTCTTTTGAACGAAGGTATTCGTGCTTGGATGGCAGCTCAGGATCAGCCTCATGAAAACCTTATATTCCCTGAGGAGGTTCTACCCCGTGGAAACGCTCTTTAATGGAACTCTAACTTTAGCTGGTCGTGACCAAGAAACCACTGGTTTCGCTTGGTGGGCTGGTAATGCCCGACTCATTAATTTGTCAGGCAAATTACTTGGGGCTCATGTGGCTC
>VCHN02000143.1:0-47500 GCA_007115665.2 Sequoiadendron giganteum | reverse complement strand
TCCAAATTATGAATAAGATATTGTCGATAACAGAGATCGGACCAGAAAAAGAGGAAAAAAACTGTCCAATTTCTAGAGCTGAATTAGATTAAACCTCTATTCGCTCCGACATATATATATATTTTTTTTAACTATTGATCTTAATCTCATTGATCATTTTATCCCGGCAATGTTACCAACATCCACGTGTAGATTGAGAATAATCTAAAACCCGGGGCTAGCTCGCTCATTTATTTCAAATTATGAGCGAGCTAAGGTAATTTAGCTCGATCTGCTCGGGGATTTTATTTTGTTAAATGAAGTATTGGAAAGTGGTAAAGTATGAAGATGGATCTCATATCAGCGATCGTACCTTCATCGGATCAATCACTCACCTATTTGTCTTTCCTTTTTTAGGAAGCATTTCAATAAGTTTTTTCATCATCTTTCATTTTTCTATCTCTATATCTATCTGTTCCATGTAAACGAGTTGATGAAATCGGTGAATAATATTAATTAACAATATTTTATTATCTTAAAGAATAAATCAGGGAACGATATTTCAAAAGGATTATGTGATATGCATTAATGCTGATAAAGAGCGCAATTTATATACATTCTAATTTTCTATGGATAGAATGAAAATAGAAATTATCAAAATGAATAGTAATATATTAATATGGATATTAATATACAAAATAAAGAGAAAAATATATAGGAAGATATACGTCCCCCTCCTAAGCATCTCATTCCCTCCCCTACAAAAAGACCTAAAAAACCTACTCCATTTGGGATTCCATCAATTGCCCATTGATCAAATGAATGACTTGTTTCAGCTAATCCTCGTATACCTTTAATCAAGATTATGTCATAATATATGTCTATATAAGCTCGATAATAAGACCAATTATATAGAATATTAATCGATTGGTCCATAATAATCTTCATATGAGGATTTGTTTTATGATATACATTCTGTGATAAGAAGTAAATAGGTCTATATAGAATACAGGCCATCAATATACCGAGAAATGCTATACCAACTGAGGGGATTGCGTCTATGAAAAATTCGGACCAATTCTCCGGATGTTTTTTATCAAAACGGGTCATCGATGAAGTAAACCATTGAGATAATATGTCATAACTCATTCCGCTTCGAAAAAAAGGAACTCCTATCAATCCAACAAACAGAGTAAATATTCCCAAGACAACTAAAGGAAATAGCATTGCCTTGCCCGATTCTTTCGGATATGCAAAAGATCCCTTATGGAAGAAAGGATAAGTGACAACCAAACCTCTGTTCTTTTTGTACAATCCTTCCATCTTATTCGAAATTTGAAATGCTTCTTTGGAAAAGGAATTATTCCTTCCTATAATTTGATTCGACATAGAATCCGCTCTCGTTCTACTTAATATTCTGGATTCCTCCTCTCCCCACATAGAAGTCGAATATAATGTAATATGGTTGTTATATGAATTAACTAAATTCACGCGGAAGTCCCCTTCAAAAGTAAGTAAATACATACGAAACATGTAAAAGGCAGTTAATCCTGCCGTGAACCAAGTTATCCCCAAAAATGGGAAAATGTGTGGAAACAACTTATTAGGGTTGCAATTGTATGTATATGATGAGTCGATTGATTTTTTGGCCTACACATGAGGACACAGGCTACTAGCTCTTGTATGCCTATGCATAGGCATGCACGAGCTCATGCTACAAAATCCTCTTTCATGTAGTATGAAGTATTTTGCAAGATTTTTGAGTAGTGAATTGGCCTACATTTCCCCTTCCTACATGGGTGGTCTTGCATGTCTTTGCATACACATGCAAAGCTTTGCATGCATGTTAATTCTCCTCATTTGATTTCATAAACTCTGATATGGGATCTTTTTATTTTTCTTCATAGTTGGTTGATTAGATCTATTTTAAGAAATATTCTCCATTGAGTTTCAATTTACAATATTTTAAGGGGATCGTGGGTTTCCTTTCCTTTTTCTTCTAAATATATTATTCAAGAGGATGGAGTTATGACCTTTAGCCATGAAAATGCTCTTAATTTTCTCATGCAAGCTACACATGAGGCTAGATTTGATCAAATGGTTGATAATCACTCTTGATCTAATTGATGTATACAAAAAGTGAGGCTCATCCTATTTTGGTCATTAATCCAGAGGTTACTATGGATGATATGCTTTATTTATCAAATTATGCTTTAACATGTAAATTTATAGGTTTTACAGCCATGTTTCCTTCCCTCAAGAATTGGGCATATTGAGATGGTACCTAGAGGGGGATATGGAGGTTATATTTGTGGAAAATGATATTTTCACAAATGGATGATCATAAAAAAAATTATGTCATAAGGATGCATATAATAATAATTTGCTAGGTTTGTTATATAGTCTGTTAAATAAGTTAATATAATAGTGGTATGAATGTTTGTTTGTATTCAATTTTTAAAACAACACAATATATTTAGGGAGGTCATTTAAGGAGTGTAATGATGCAAATTTGCACCCCAAGAAAATTCCCCATTTATTTTACCTTTACTTTAGAAAATATAAGTTAGATGATGCAAACCTATCGTCATTAGCTTGTTCCTTCTGCATGTCCTTGTCTTTTTACGTTAGTGGAGGAATTTTTGTTGAGGATGCATGCATGTCATGCTTACATATTGATAGGATTCTTACCTCTAGAATCTACATAACTATTACGTCTTTGGTTGGCTATGAAGGTAACGTCTTCTTTCCTTCCTTGACTAACAAAAATTGACCTGTTACCTCCATTTTGGCAATTCAAACTCACTTATGCAGTCTGGCATGCAATTCTCTCATTCATTATTGCAACTTCTTGATCATTCTCTCACTTTCTCACTCTCTCAAGATCACTCTTGCTCTCTTCTTGGTGATTCTTGCTCTCTACTTGGCTCCTACAACACATTCTTGTTGCAACTTCACCATCAAGTTACAAGTCAACGAAGCTCCATTATCACGGTATGGTGCCATCTTCTGCTCTCGGCCTTGAGTTCTAGCATGAAGAAAGGTGATATTTCTCTTGCTATTTTATTTTCATCATTGTGTCTTATAGAGTAGCATTTAGGTTGTCTTTTCACTCTATTTGATAGTGTCTTTTCCATTCTCTTTTTTATTGATTTCTCTATCTTTTTGCACATTTGGTTTCCCATAGAGGTGGGAACACCAAATTAGAGGTCTGACAGAGGTAGACCTTGAAACATAGCCCAACATTTTTTATTTTTTCTATTTGTGCAAGTGTTGATTTGTCCTTTAGAATTTGAAGTTAAAGAATCAAAGTGTGGGTGGAGTGGTACCTTTTCCTTACCTTTCTTTTTCATTTTTGTGTTAGATTAGTTTATAGTATTCTTCTTGTTGTACTTTCTATTTTCTATAATTTCCCTGTCCAGCTGTAAAATTCTATCAGTCAGGTCTGAAAGGAAAGCAAAGTGTAGAAAATGCCTTCCTAATACTAATCTTTAGGAGAGAGATACAAAAATTCTTTCAAAAATTTGCAATTACAGATCATTTAATATGCACATATAAGAATAATAGAATAGACGATAAAGAACGAATACCAAATTTATGTGGTAAAATCCTTTCGAGAAAAAAGCCACACACCAAAGCAAAGATCTATTGTTTTACAGTAAAATGTAAATTACATACAAGTATAGAGCTATGCTCTTTTAGGTGTTTATTCACAAAATGAATCTAATAGCATTTCCTTACAATTTCTTTTGATCATACATCAACTCAATGTACTATTTCATTACTTATAGACTAAACTCAAGCATTGTTGTTTCAACTTCCATACCAAACCGGACAGTTATCGTTTCCTCTTGTCGCCATCAAAATCTCAACAAAATTTCAAAGAAACATGAAACCATGTCTCCCTAAGTTCTCACCATTAACCTGACATGGTTACCATTCCATCCTTTTCTAGCACCTTCCATCGAGATATAGATGACTTCTTAACAACTTAATCTAATATGGAAAAGTATTACCGATGAACCTTGTAGCCTTAATCAGGTGGTCCCCATTGCCTACATGTCAACCATGTCATCACCATACAATAGACATTATCCTTCACTTCTTTCAGTCCTACCTTCTCAGCACATTGAAGGGACCATCATCTACATATCTGAGAAATCCACCATTCCCTTTGATGAAGAGACCTAGGCTTCCATCAGGATGTCAAATGGACTACCAAGTGACTCCCTCTGACATTGCCTTGTCACTCTAATGAAACACTCCTTGTATTTTATTGATATGTCAAATAGACTATTCATTCAGTCCTACCAATAGTTACTTTTCTCATCAATGAAGCTTCACCACTAATGTAAAATCCAAAGAAACTTAGCGCTAAGCCAACCACTTGTCGAGGAGACTTGTCAGTCTATCCTGCCAACATGTGCTTGTCAACCTAGATGAAGCACTTAATGCCAACTCATGGAGAGATTATCGAGACATCGAGGGGACTAACAACTTCATCCTGCCAAAACTCAACTATCAATCCAACAAATTGGAAACCCGAAGATTGAACACTTAAACCTTTATGCTAGTAAGTTTAAGACATTTTTCTCAATGTTCTCCCACTTGACAAAGAACTTACTAGCTCCTTCCAATGCTTGAAGTCACTGAATATTCTAGGCCCCAAGGCCCATCGAACCGGTGCACCATTTTAACTTATCCATGCTCGCAGGATTCATCAATGCATCAACAACATTCACCA
This sequence comes from Sequoiadendron giganteum, assembly GCA_007115665.2. NCBI lineage: Eukaryota > Viridiplantae > Streptophyta > Pinopsida > Cupressales > Cupressaceae > Sequoiadendron > Sequoiadendron giganteum. The sequence goes on along the minus strand of VCHN02000143.1, from coordinate 42,777 downwards.
AAGTATCAACCATTTCCAGACTAACCTTTCCATCCTCCACCATATCACGAACAAAGTGGTACTACATGTCAATATGTTTCATCCTAGCATGGAAAGTTGGGGTTTTCTCCAAACAAATGGCACTCTGACTATCATAGCAAATAAAAATCTTCCTTGCATCAAAACCAACATCTGAACATAATCTTCTAAGCCAAATAGCTCCTTACAGAAATGATTTTCTACCATGTACTCAGCCTTAGTAGTGGATAAAGTGACTACATCCTGCCACTTACTCATCCAACTAACTTCACCACTAAACAATGTGAATACATATCAATCAGTGGATATTTTTTTGTCAATGTCCCTTATCTAATTAGAATCCACATATCCATGAATACTAACTAAACTCTGAGATCTAGTAGAGTAACCATGATAACATAAGGCATACTCAGAAGTACCCTTCAAATACCTAAATAATATCTTCACAACATCCAATGGAGCCTTCTTGGATTAGCCATAAACTGACTAAGCACTCCCACTACTTGGGAAATTTGTGGCCTAGTATAGACCATTGCATACATTAAACTATCAACTGCACTTGCATAAGGCACCTTGGTCATGTCCTTCATTTCAATAGGATATTTTGGACAATATTCAACAGAAAGTTTCATTCCCTGCAACACTAGAACAACTAACTGCTTGCAATCTATCATATTAAACCTCGTTAGGACAAAATTTATATACTTGCTCTAGTTGAGCCAAATTTTTCTATTTCCCCTATCCCTTTTAATTTCCATCTATCCCTTTTAATTTCCATCCCTAGAATATACCTAGTTGAACCTAGATCCTTCATCTCAAATTGTGTTGACAATTGAGATTTTAATTTAAAAATCATACCCTTACTATTCCCAATGAACAACATGGCATCCACATATAGGGAAATAATAAGAAGATGACCATTTTAAGTCTTAAAGTAAACACAATGATCAAAATTTTATCTCACAAACCCCGAAGACAACACATAGGTATCAAACTTTTGGTACCATATTCTAGGCGACTGCTTTAAACCATGTAGTGATTTCTTTAATTTGCAAACCAGGTTTTCCCTACATTTTTCAATGAAGTGCTCTAGTTGGGGAATGTAAATCTCTACCTTCAAATCACCATGAAGAAAAATTATCTTTAGATTCATTTGCTTGATCTCTAAATCATATTCAGCTGCAAGTGACAACAAAAATTTGATAGATTTTAGCTTAGCTACAAGAGAAAATATTTCTCCATTATCAATCCCCTCCACCTGGGAATATCCTTTTGTGACCAACCTTGCTTTATACTTATCAACACTACCATTCAAACCAATCTTCTTCTTGAACACCCATTTACATCCAATAGGCTTTCGTCCTTCAAGAAAAGCTATCAAATCCCATGTTTCATTCATCTTCAATGATACCATTTCATCTTTCATGGATTCCAACCAAAAATCTAATTCAGGCATACCCATAGCCTCTCTAACAGTCCTAGGCTCATCATTGTTTGCAATCAAAACATAAGCACAACTGGAATCTAACATAGAATATCCAAACCTTTCAGGTTGTCACTTAGCATGCATAGACGTCCTCATAGATTGAGGATGAGGTTCTTCTTGATCAAAATATTTAGAGCTCCTTGAGCTCTCCTCACTAAGAGGTCCACTAGGAGTACGTAGTTCATCTTTATCTAGATTAAGAGGAAATTCAACTACCTCCTTTTTTGCTTCTTTCACCTTTGGTTGTAAATGAGTTGTAGAAGGTTTCAGCTCATGGAAAATCACACTATTTCTATACAACACCTTATCTGTAACTAGGTTCCAAAGCTTATACCCTTTCACACCAATTCCATAACCAATGAAGTTACACTTCACTGCTTTTCTCTCCAATTTAGATCTATTTACACTAGGCACATATGCATACACCTCACAGCCAAATACTTTAATGTGTCTCAACGAGGGATTCATACTAGACCATGCTTCCATAGGTGTCTTGTCTATGAGCACCAAAGTGGGAGATCTATTAATCAAGTAACATATTGTAGCTACAGTCTCAGCATAGAACTTCTATTCCAAACCAGTACTATTCAACATACTTATTGCTTTTTCCATCAATGTTCGATTCATCCTTTTTGCAACTCCATTTTGTTGTGCAGTGTAAGGAGTTATTTTATGCTTTTTAATTCCATGGTCTTTGCAAAACTTAGCAAAATCTACTAAACAAAAATCACCACCATTATCCATCCTCAAACACTTTATTTTTCTACCAGTTTGATTTTCTACCAAGGTTTTAAATTCCTTAAGCTGACTAAAAACTTCATTTTTACTTCTAAGAAAATAAACAAATGTCCTCAAATAATCATCTATGAATGAGAAAAAATACATAGATTTCGATAACGAAGGAACATTAATTGGACCAAACATATTAAGATGAATAGAATCTAGAATTCTAGAATATTTATGAGGACTAGAATAAAATGAAACACGGTGTTGCTTTTCATATGTACAATTTTCACAAAAATTGAACTCAAGATTACAATCATCAAGCCCTTCAACTAGGATTTTATTTTTTGAGGCTTTTAATCTTTTTTAACCAATGTGGCCAAACCTCTAATGCCACAACATTGTTTTCTCTACTGGGAGCTTCATCTCCAAAGATTTTGTTCCCTCAGGAACAACACCTCTTTTCTCTACATAATCAAATTTACTTGACTTTGTAGAAGCACTATTACACTGTACTACACATGCATCCAACTTATATAGAGTGCCAATTCATGCACCCTTAGATAGCACCATAGAGCCTCTATTAATTATACAAACATCAAGAAAGATATCGTACACCAACATCATTAAGTTTACTTACAGAAAGTAAATTTTGAGCCAGACCTAGTATATGCATTACATCATCGATTCCCTTTATTCTTCCATCAAGAAACTGAATTCTAACTCTTTCATGGCCAACAATCTCTAGGTGAGAATCATCATCCAGATACACCCTTTCACCAACATAATTCTTGTACTTTGAGAACCAACCTCTATGAGAGTTCATGTGAAAGTACGCACCTGAGTCAATTAGCTAGACATCGTATGATGCTTGAGTCACCAAGGTTGCTACGAAGTCATCTTCATCACTTTGAGAAGAATAATTTGAACACTCAAAGAACCTTTAGTTTCAACATTTCTCCTTGGACTTTTTACTAGGAGACTTTTATCTCCCCTCTAACTTGGATTTAGACTTCATGTCTTTCTTCTTGCCTTTCTCCTTTGATCTACCTCGAATATCAAGGGCCTCATTGGCCATATCAGAAGACTTCCTTCACATTTCCTCTAATAGTAGAAAATCAGTTACATCGTCCATCTTCAAAGTGGTTGTTGTACTCCCAATAGCCATTACTAGGTGATGCCATGTGTTAGGCAACAAACACAACAGGAGCATGAAATAATCTGTGTCATCTATCTTCACACCAAAAAGACCCCAACTGAGCAATGATCATGTTAAATGCATTCAAATGATCTGCAATAGATGCTCCTTCCTCCATCTTCAAAGAATACTTCTTTCTCAGGAATAGCTTATTTACCAAAGATTTCCCCTGATAAATGTCACCAAGCTTCTTCCAAAAAAGCTTCAGTGTCTTCTCTTCATGGACGTTCAAGAGAACTGAATTAGCCAAGCACATTTTGATCAAACCCTTAGCTTTTTGGTCCATTGCATCCTATTCATCCTGCAAGGTTGTTGATGGTTTGTTAGAGGATACTATAGCCCATAACTCTTGATCCATGAGAAAATATTCAATTTTCACTTTCCACAACTCAAAATTGCCACCATTGAACTTGTCAATCTCTATTCTTCTAGATGTGCTCGCCATCTTAAATGTGCAATAAGATTACAATTAGATTTATCTACAAAACTCCCAATAAACAAGATCGGCACAAAAAACCCATCTTACCCACAAGGACAACAAAGTTGGCCAAGCTTTGATGCCAATTGAAGGGAAAGTAGAGTGTGAAAAATGCCTTCCTAATACTAATCTTTAGGAGAGACATACAAAAATTCTTTCAAAAATTTTCAATTACCATTCATTTAAGATGCACATACAAGAACAACATAATAGAAAATAAAGAACGAATACTAATTTTACATGGGAAAACCCTTTCAGGAAAAACCCACACACCAAAGCAAAGATCTCTTGTATTATAGTAAAACATAAATTACATACAAGTATACAGCTATGCTCTTTCAGGTGTTTATTCATAGAATGAATCTGACAACATTTTCGTATATTTTTTTCTAATCATACATCAACTCAATGCACTATTATATTGCATACAGACTTATCAAGCATTGTCATTTCAAATTCCATACCGAAACAAAAATTTATCATCTCCTCCTTCCACCATCAAAATCTCAATAGAATGTTGAAGAGACATGAAACCATGTCTCACTAAGTTCTCACTATCACCCCGACACGGTTACCATTCAATCCTTTGCTAGCACCCTCCATCAAGATATCGAAGAGACTTTGTAACAACTCCATCTGATATGGCAATTTTTTACCGATAAACCTTGTAGCCTTAATTAGGTGGTCCCCAGCGCCTACATGTCAACTATATCATCATACAATTCACATCCATCATTTCATCCTACCTTCTTGGCACATCAAAGGGACCATCATCTACATCTCGATGAAATATTAAATTCCCTCTGATGAAGAGACCCAAGCTTCCATCAGGATGTTGAAGGAACTGCTAAGTGACTTCCTCCAACATTGACCTGTCAATCCAACAAAACACTCCTTGTAGTTTATCAGTATGTCGAAGAGACTGTTCATTCAGTCTTGTTGATAGTTACTTGTCTCGTTGATGAAGCTTCACTGTGAATGAAAACTCTAAAGACACTTAGCAATAAACCAAGTGCTTGTCAAGGAGACTTGTCACTACGTCCCACTAACATGTGCTTGTCAACTCAATGAATTAATTAATGCCAACCCATGGAGAGCTTATCGAGACATCAAGGGGACTGACAACTTCATCCCATTGAAACTCAACTATCAATCTGACGAACTGGAAACCTAAAGCCCGAACATTGAAACATTTTATGCCAATAATTTTGAGAGATTTTTCTCAACAAGGTCATTAGTAGGACCTTTGTGGTTTTTGTCTATTTTCTAGACCCTTATCTGTATAGGATGCTAATGCACCCCTGAGATGCTACTGCATCGTGCTAGAGTTAAATTCCCATGTTGTCATCCTTAAACAATGAGTTGTTTGGTCTGTATTATGAAACCTCTATGGCCAGCTCACCTGATTTTTGAACACTTGTCAAACAACCTTATGTATTTTAGGAAAGTTTTTTCCTTGGGGCTCTCCTATGACTTGGAGCTTTGGGGGTGATGAATCCCTCTTCTCTACATTTTTGGTGAATGTGGCGTGAAAGTCTTGTTTTAATTTCTTAGTGTCAGATACCTTTCTCTCATGTCTTGGTGCATTGTATAGACTCATTTGATGTAAATATTTATGAGCTTTATGAATCAGTCTACAACCTTGGGGCATGTTGTTAGAAGGATCTTACGACATATTAAAATGGATTCTAAGAAGGTCACTATAGTTCCTACCTTTGACGAAATGATTTTAGGAACAAATACAAGTTTCTCTAGTCCCTTTGGAGAATCCCCTGGTATTCCTACACCTACTGCTTCCCCTTCTGCTTTTTCTATTTAAGAAGATGATGCTCTCAATGTTACCATAGAGGAACTCCTTTCCCTAGATAGAAGGATTTTGGAGTTTGGGAAGTATTTGGAAAAAGAAATAATTATGGCTAAGGCTACTAAGGTTATTAAAAACTTGAGAACTATGTTGGAAAAGGACCGAGTAGGTCTAGAATTTCTCCGAGGCCTTGCAGACATAGTGGTTTCCCATGTCCCATCGTATAATCCTAGGTCTAGCATTGCCTAAGACCTTTTTTCTAATACCACTGAAAGATAGATAGAAGTATTGATTCCTTGGGTATTGATATGCATAGCCGAGACTAGCCCATTCATTAATACTACTTCTGGTCTTTAGCCACCTCCTATCATTAAAGTAAACAAGGTACCTTTGGGTTTTGGCTCTGCTAGCTCTAATGTTCTTGGTGGAAATATTTGAGCCCATGCTACTCTTGGTGGTGGGGTCTCTTCTGGTATGTGTTCTAGTGGAGGTTCCACTAGTCCTACTTCATCTTTTGACCCTATCTTAAATGCTTGGTTGAAAAACATGGGTCAAATGTAAAACCAACTAGCAAACCTATCCAGTGCTACTTATCAACCTATCTTTCAACGTTTTTTCCACCAAAATCCTTTATCTATTGCTATTTTGAACACTCCCATCCCTCAGGGGATGGATATTATGAAATTTGAAAAGTATGATGTTCGTGGAGACCCTCATACACACGTTTTAGCATTTAATGCTATGTGCATTGATTTATTCCACCATGATGATCTAATGGCTAAGCTCTTTCTCAAATCCCTTAAGGACACTTCCCTTGAGTGGTACTATTCCTTATCAGATAAATCTATCTTTTCATTTGATCAATTGGTAAACCAATTCCTTTGGCAATTCCAAGCTAATTCCAGATCGAAGAGGACCTTTTTGGATCTTGTCTAATGTAAGCAAGGGGACCAATAAAAGGTGACTAATTTTATCACTCGATATCAAGCACTATTCTCTCAAATTTCTTATATGTTGTTGGACTCAAATGTGAAAAAGGTTTTGATTGGAAACTTACAGAAGGCATGACAAGAAAAGTTTTCCTTGATGAAATATCCTTCTTTTGCACACCTATTTGCCACATTACGTGAGTACCAACATATGGTGGCACAGTTCAGGGGTATGTCTTTGTGCTCCCATTTTGATAACCAATCTATAGTGTTGAAATTTGGAAAACACAAAGCTATTACAAATGTGGTCTCTATGTCTAAGGACAAGGGCCTAGGGTGCAATAGGAATTTCACAAAATTATCTATCTTATACTATATTTTTAAAGAATTTTTTAAAAGATCAAGTTTTGACATTTCCAGAACCTCGACCTTTGACTGAGTTGTATCTAGAATTGTATGATGAGCATCAATTTTTTCAATTTCACTAAGTACACGAGCATGATATCGAGATATTTATGTTCCTGCATCATGAGATTCAAGACCATGTCAATGACAAGACTATCTGTCTCGATGGGAAGAAATAGAATTCTAATAAGTTTTTGGGCAAGGCTAATAGTGAACTACAAATTTATACTAATCTATTTCCCTCTCAGTTTGCAAATTTGGTAACATAATCTTAGTTATTTCCATCTAAGTACATGAACATTTTTTCATTCATGCATATCCCTACTCCCAAAAATGTGAGTGCTACACTTGACATAACATTTACCTTGCATGATGAGCCTCTTAATAAGTATCTATGGACCCTTTATACATCCCTCCCCTAATCAATGTAAATGTTGTAACTGGAATCTTAGTTGATCTAATGAGTTAGGGCAATGTGGTAAAAAAGGAGATTTTATTCATAAATGAGTTACATAGGGAGTGGGTACGAAGAGTCAGAGACCACCCTTTGTACACATGATAGATTCTTTGTCACCCTTTTGGGCTCTATTTCTTTGTTAGTCTTGGTAGAATCCAAAAAATAATGGGAATGAAAATAAGAATTTAATATTTTCCCTCGATGTTTAAGGCCATGAAAAGGATGGGTCTAGACTAGGGCACCCAATTCCCTAGTCCAACCCTTTTTGGCTCCAATTTGAATATGTCAGTGTTGGCATTTTGTTGTTCGAAAATCTAATTTTATTTGTCGGCTATCGGTATTTGATTTTAGGAAATTAGAAGAATTTCATATAAATAAAAATCATTTTTCGCCCTTTAATCCTAGCATGTTTTAGAATGTAATTAATATTATTGTTAATAAATCAAGAGCAATCAAGAGAAAAAATATCAATACTATTACAACATTGATTTTAGTCAAGCATCATGTCAATCATTCATCATATTTTTATGTAAGTTTGTTCATGTTTTGTGTTTTTTTTGTGAGTAATAACACTTTCAAGACTTCAAATCAAGCAATCAAATTCTTCTTGAAGGTGATGAGTACATGACTTCATTCCATCGAGGAATTTAGATTTGAGTGGTGAGTTGTAGAAATTTGTCAATTTATCACTTTTTATCATTAGATCATGTTCAACTAAGGGTAAGGTCTCTTTATGCATCATCATAGCCATTGTGGAAGTAGTGAAACTTAAGAAAAGGGAAACCTTTGATTTTTCACCTTAGGAAAGATAAATAATAGAAAGGAATGATAAAATCACAAAGTGTTGCAATCCACCACCCTTCAATGGCTTCCTTGAAGGAATAAAGTCACATGCATCACCTCAAGGTCTTGGATCTAGCTTACTTTATTTTCTTGAATGCTTGAATTGTTTGGAGACCTACAAAGGGGTAGCCTTCACAAAAAATATGACAAATAACATGAATGAACTCACATAACAATATGATGAATGCTTGGATCTTGAATTGCTACAATGAATCATTGAAAATTTTACTCTTGATTGTTCTTGACTTTCTTTTGACAATAATTGCTTGATCATAAATTCTCCTTAATGCTTGTTAGATTTGAAATGATGCAATAACTAGGTATTTATATGCATTTATTAAATTTCTTGAAAATTAAATCTCAATAGCTAACATTAGACAATTCAATTGCAAATATTAAATTTCTAACACCAACATATTTGAAATTGGAGGGAAAATAGGAGGACACTCATGCCCAGGGCGTGAGTTTATTGGACCTATTTTCCAAGAAATTTAGTGTCGGGGACAAGGTATTAGATAAATTCAATTTTTTCTTGCTTGTAATTCATCAGTAAATGTTAAAAATGGGTCATAGAATGCATAATTTAGGAAGATAAATACAAGGGGGGACAAAATATAAGGTGAAATTATCAAGGGTGACAATTTATGATGGTACATGTAGAAATACCAAAATAGGGTTTGACTTAGGCAAGCCCCTAAATGACTTTCCCTTGCCCCTCTTTCATGTGTGCAGGTTATCAGATCTAAAGAAAATTGGAGGAAGATTTAATACTATTTTCTCATTTGTGGATTCAAGACCTCCAAATTGTCAAGTCAAGGAAAGTGGATTTTATCAATAGTAGACAATTTTTTGCTAGTGACCCTAAGAAAGGACTTGCAAATCAAGAGAAACAAGAGTGTGAAATAAAATTTTGAATAGCAGCAAGCCAGTCTAGGGCACTCCACTCCCCTATCCAACTATTTCAGCACCAAATTTATATCTTAGGTTCTTTTGTGTTTGACCTTTTTTTTTTTGGAATTTGTTTGTCTTTTTGTTTTGTATTTCTTAGAAATCATCTCAAATTTTTTATTTTCATTAGTAACCTAGGAACAAAATTACATCATGTGTTTTAGTCAATTAAAATTCAACCAATCACATCCACATCATCCCCACACAATTTTTTTGTTGTTAAAACCCTAATCCACCATTTTGGCTCTTCCATTGAGGTTTGTAGCCAAGTGGATATTGAGATCACTTTTCATCCTTAATGTCCCTAGTTGGAAGAAGTGTGATTTAGGATATAGATCCCTTTTTTCCAATTAAACATTTATGATAAGGAAACACTAGTTATTGTGCTTACTTTAGCTAAGTTGAGACAATACTTAATCTATGGAAATTTATTGTAAGAACAAATTATTTTAGTTTGAAATTATTCCTTGGTCAATGTGATTAAAATTTTTGAAAAAAAAAGTGGGTAAATAAGCTTCAAGGTTATGATTTTGACATAGAATATGTTGAGGAAAAGAATAATGGTGTTGTTGACATTCCTTCGTGTATGCATACTTTCTACTCCATTCCTTATATTGTTGTTGATTGTGTTGGTTCTTCCAATTGACTATCTAGTTTTCTCTAAAGGCAAGCTACTTCTTATGATCAATAATATCAAGTCAGTGACCAATATACAAGGATTTGAGCATACTTCTACACTTTAGGCTCTATAAAATTAAGGTGGGTTCCTATCATACAACACCAATTGGAGATAGGTAGTTTTTGTATAAATGGTGTTAAAACAAATAAACTTCTTGCACATATGTTGGGATTTCACACATATACACTTATTTCATTTAGACATTTCCATAACTCAATAGATTTTGGTGTAAAAAAACATACTAAAAGCTAATCACAAGAAGCTTAAGATATCATGATTTAGTTTATTCTTTGGTCCTAGACAAAGTACTTTACTTGATTGGTACCTTATCTAATTATAGAGTCGAGAATTGTGAAATCTTCTTATAACGAGAACTTAAATACAAATCCAAAGGGTTATAGACATTATTATTTTATAATACATAACCCACTACTACTCGACAACATAATTCTTCTTACAAATCCTTAATTATATCATAATATTTTAACATCTGATTAAAATAAATTACTCTACTCCTTGAATAGAAGTCATCAACAAAACATTTATCAAAGAAAATGTGTAATATAAATATCATAATATTTGATTATATTGATTCAAAAATATTGTGTATAAAAAGGAGAAAAGAGTATTGAAGAATATCACTCATATATACCTTAATTAAAACTTTATATCAATATTATATGAAAAAAAATATTTTTTTTCTCTGATATGCTATAACTTGCTAAAACCTTACTATCTCATCCCAAAATTACACTTCCTAAAATCCCAAAATGAGGCTCAAAATTCCATTTTATAAAAAAAAGGGAGAAAACAAGCTTAGAGTCTTGAACAAATCTCACATTTTCATTTGACAACTTGTTCATGTGATCAAACAAAATATAGGTACAATTGCTTCAAATAAGACAAAAAAACTATATGCAAAAGAAAAATTGGTGATGAGGCCATTGCAAAAGTAGAAGTTGATGTTGACCGTGCCACTCCACTTACTCAGTGTATTTCTCTAACCATGAGTTGTAAGCATCTTTTTAATTTCATTTTAAATCTAAAACCTTTTGCACCTTTTTGGTATGGACATTATAGTTTACATCCAAAACTTATGTGGCTTCCTTGACAAAATTGTCTAGAATGGACTCTAACTTTATTAATTCATATACAAAATTGTTTAATAAAGCCAAGTTTGGCTTTCCAATAGTGTATATGAAGGAATACATAGTTGGGATGACATTCCAAAATTCACCTTTCCAAACCTTCAGAGGCTTGATTATACCAAAATTTTCTAAAATATTGGGTATTACCCTCTCCTCCAATATCTCAAACATCTTCATTTTTTTCTTAGCTGCAAATCTAACTTGGATTGGAAAGCTAAAATCTCCCCCAGTAGTCGAATGACCTCATTGGTCTCTACGATTTCCTTGGGATCATTATTGTCAAAATTTTCTAAAATTACAACCTTTCCCATTGAGATTGTCCTAGGAATCCAAGTGTTTTGAATTTCCTAAAGGGATACAAGCTGATATGTATGCTTAATGTAGGAATTTTTCCAATTATTATAGCCTCCCCAGGCATCTTCCAATCTATACAAAATTTTGGATAACCTATGATCTAGAATTTCATCAATTATATCAATGGTAATTTTTTGTGTTTCATTATTGGTTGCCCTCTCAAATTCTCTTATTTGTTTCAATTGCTCCTTCAACTATTTTATTTTTAAGGAAAGAGTCTCTTTATCCTAAGATGAAAACTTTATTGATTTGAATTGTGGAGCAGATAGAGGAGCATCCAAAATTTGGAGAGGTAGTATCTAATCTACCACTTTATATACTCCAAATCTAATTTTCATGAAATTATTACAACTGATTGGAATCTTCCTCTATCAATTTGGTTTTTGCTTCACTAAATAAAGCTATACTTACCACCAAGGATGCAAATTTGGAAGTATTAGTGTCAATAAATCTCTTTACAATCAAATTCCCTAATATTTCATTGACATCTACCTAAGGCTTGTTGTTATTTTGAGCCATTGACCAAATAGCTAAAGTTTCATATTTGATGTTGAAACTTGATCCAAAGTATAGTTCTGCAACCTTCTCATCTGATGTCAACACTTCAACTCCAACCTCTTGCCTTATTGTATCCAATGCAATAGTAGAGGATATGTCCCAATTAAGCAATAACAAGCATCCATTATCTTTGATATTTTTTCTCCCCTCATCAAAAGAGATGTTATTCAACTTGAATTCCACCTCCATAACTTCCTTTGTTATATTTTTCATCTCCTCTTTGGTGGCTTCTCCTTTTCTCTTGTTCAATACTGCAATGAATTCTATATACTTATTCTTTATCAAGAATTCCTTGAATTCTCTGGACTTTACAAATCTATCATTTATCATGAATTGAGTGTAAACTAGAGCCTTGAAATTGTTTATTACATCATGCCCACTCCTCAAGTCAATCATCACTTTTATTAGGTGGGTTTTCTAGTGGGGCTCTTTGAGGAGAAGGAAAATTTTGATTGACTTCATCTGTATCAAGATCATTATCAACTACATCCTTTCCTCCTATTGAATAATCCAAAAAGGTTGTACACCACTTGGTCTATCCTAAGGTGCACTTGAGGTTGTAGGCATTGCCTCTTATTGAATGAATTTTTCAACCTCTTCTTCTCTAGGCCTCTCCTCAACAAATGTAAGAAACACCACTAGAATGGGTTCACTAACCATAATATCATCCTAATTATCCAACATAGCTTGGAGTGTTGTAAATGGGTCCTTGATTTATACATATGCTCCCTGGTATGATGGATTGGCCTTTTTTTCTTTTTTCTTCTACCTTATGAATCTTGGCCCATTTTTCTTTCATCATTTTTACCTCATCATCTATATTGCAATTTATTATTACATCCTTAATTATATTGAACTTGTGATAATAATCAAGAACTTTTAACATCTAGTCTAACCTAGTCAATGTAATGTCCTAGGTCACAATTCTTGGGGATATCAACTTTCATTTTGTATGTCTACAATAGAGATGGCAACACATCTAGTCCTTCTTTGGAGGTGACTTAAAATTTTGAAAAGAATATGGTAAATGGCATGATGGATCCCTTCTTGCTAGTTCATAGATGAAACTTATTAGTTTCATTCAATTACCACATTATCTCCAAAAACATAATCCTATCTGGCCCAAATATAGGAAGAAAGTATAGTTGCATAGGTGATCCATAAATTTTCATAACTCTAGTATTTGAATATAAATTCCAATCACCCAAGTTGTAATCAATCCACTTTTATGGATCCCTTTCTTTAAGTCTCAAAATTTTCATTACATTATTTGAGAGCCTCTAGATATATGTGAACCCTTAATTCTTGAGGACCACTTGGACAAACAATTCCTGAAAGATAACATAACTAGCAATCATACAATACATATCCCATATATATGTCCATGTTTGAAAATAATTTAGATTCCTTACTCATTTAGCATTCTCAACCTCATGGAATCACTTTAAATTTCTCTCCCACTATGAAAAATAAAATGGCATAACAAAGAGTACCATCTTAAATTAATAGAATAATATGTATCTAAAATTTCACTTAGCTATGAGTGCATGCCTTTCATTTGCATGCTTAGAAACCCTAATTTTTCCCTTGAAAATTTGTAAAATTCATGCCAACACTTTGAAATTCCTTCACACCAATTCTTCACAGCTTTTAGTGCTGATGAATGGCTTTACCTTATGTCAATTTCCATATAGTGGTGGTAGGAAGTGGCCTTTTACTGCAATTAAGGTGAAGAAAAGTGTTGCATTTTAAGAATGAAATTGTGATGTGAAAGAGAGTTGCGACCAAATAAGGGGTTGACAGATGGCATTGTATAGTGGTTTTGAGACTTTGATTTGCAATAGAATACATGAAACCATGATGCATTAATCGAATATGACACAATTAGAAAGTGACACGTAATCAAACAACCTGGACCACTTAAGTGGGTGCTTAAAAGGTAGCTTAAGTGGTTTTAGAAGAACGTAGGATAAATGTTGATAAATAGTCACTAGGGAAATGGGTCACTTAATGAATGGGAATATAGGCATGGGGCAATCAATTAATAAATGTGAATAAAGGAATGAGGCAGTCACTTAAAGTTATTTTGAACAAACTACAATAGGTCAACATAAAAATAGAAGAAAAGAAATATGGCCATGGGAACACCTAGGGTTTTAGACCTTAAAATAAAATCAACACAAAATAAGCAAAGGAAAAACTCTAGGAACTGGAATATTTCCACCAATGGCTAGAGTTGGGATGCTTCACATAAGCATTATGAGGATTCAAAGAACTTCAAGCAGAAAACCAAACAAAACAAGTGACAAAATAGCTATATAAAAAAAATCACAAACATTTTGTTATGTATAGAAATATTTTATTCAAGAAAAAAATGGCTTTAGGAATTTTCCATGCACTGGTAATTCTTGCATTTCATCATGTAGACTTTGCAAAAAATATGAATTTTCTCCATAAGTATTGTTGATAATATAAGAGTCAAGGATTAAATTTTCCATGTTTACCCTTATCTTGAACTTTAAAATTCATGTATGTTTCTCTTTTATCAAAAATCTATTTAACATGTTGCTTTCTCATGTTGACTCTTTGAGTTGATCTCCTTGACTCATCAAGCTTTGTCAATTGATTTATCTTGCAAGTCATAGCATCATCAATGTCTTCATCATGCTCATATAAACCTATTTACTAGCAAATGATTTTTCATAAGTAATCTAGCATCTAATTCATACACCACTTCATATGGAGACTTCCTAATGGATTTTTTAATTGTAACCATGTCAGCCCATAGTGTTAGCTTCAACTTTAAGTCCTAGGATTTTTTGTTCCTCCTTATCATTTTTTTTATGATCTTCATCAAGATCTCATTCCTTGATTCATCTTGTCCATTTCCTTGTGGATGATGAGGGGAAGATTATGACAAATTTATTCCATATTTATTGCAAAAGGTGGTGAACTCCTCAAATTTGACACACATTGCATTGTCTATTATTAGTTTGGCAGAAACACCAAATTTTATGATAATATGTTCCATGATAATATCCATGAACACCTTGCTTGTTGTCTTTCTAGTTGGGATTGCTTCAACCCACTTTGTAAAATAATTTATGGCAAGTAAAATCCATTTGAATCCACCATGAGATTCAATAAAATTTCACCTATGAAATCAATATTGCATCAAGATAAAAAGGGATTTCCATAGTCATGACCCTCAATGGTAATGCACCAAAATACTTTAAGTTACCATAATATTTCTAGCATGCCTCGCATTTCCTTAACATTTTTTGTGTGTCTACAAAGAGAGTTGGCCGCTAGTATCCTAACCAAAGGATTTTGTGGGTTGTTGATTGGGCCATGAAGTGGCCTCCACAACTTCCATTATGCATATCATTTAAGATCCTAGATGCTTGTTCTTCATTAACACATCTTAATGGATTTCATCTCTATTTTTTTAGTATAAATCATTTTATAAAATAACATACTTGATGGCATGCAATTTTAAGGTCCTCTTTTTATTCTCCCTCATGCCCTGTGGACATGTCACATTTTAAAAATAATGGATAATGTCTTTCTACCATGGAAAATTTTGGAACTCGTATTCCTCCATATGTATCCCTTTTTCCAACTTGTTCAATTTAACAACTTCTAGATTAGATTTAGCCATGAGATTAGCTAGTCCCTAACCTCTGACTAACTTTGTGATTTGCAAGTCAATATTGAACTCCTAAATCTTGTTAATACATATGCATCTTATTCTTGTTACTTCTTGATGTGTGAAAATGTCTTTGCCTATGGCATGAGGGACATATGCAATAGATTTAACTCCAATCAAATAAGGCTTGAATCTTTTTGCACCCTAATTAATGCATAGCCTATTTCTGTGTGATATCCTATTTGAGTTCAACTTCTTGAAGATATTTACTAAAGAAAGAAATAGGTTGTTCATACCCTTCATTAGTTTTCTACAACAAGGCTATAGTAATAGTGTGGAAAGAAGCAAAAGAAAATAGTTGATTTTTTTTGAAAATTTTAGGGATTTGAGCACAAGAGATTTCTTGATAGAATCCTTTATATTTTGAAACGCTTATGTGGATTCCTTACCCCAAGAGATTGATTCTCCTTTCTCTATTTTTTTTAAAATGGTTTGGTTGTCTCTACAAATTTTGTAGCAAACCTTCTCATAAAACTGATCTATCCAAAGAATTATTGGACTCCTTTTACAATTTTAAGATGTAAAATCATATCTATCTATAGCTGCAACTCTTTCTGAATCGATTCAGATTCCATATTTAGAGAATATGACTTATCAATTTTCCTTTTTTCACCTCAAACATATATTTCTTTGGGTTCAAAGATATGTCATATTTTATGACCTTAATAAAAATATTTTCAAGGTGCATGCAAT
Source organism: Sequoiadendron giganteum (assembly GCA_007115665.2). Taxonomy (NCBI): domain Eukaryota; kingdom Viridiplantae; phylum Streptophyta; class Pinopsida; order Cupressales; family Cupressaceae; genus Sequoiadendron; species Sequoiadendron giganteum. The sequence continues at coordinate 26,347 of VCHN02000143.1, read as the reverse complement.
GATCTTCATCCTTTTTGGAGAAAGTGATGAGATCATCCTAAAACACTACCATGATAATATCAATAAGGTCAAAAAAAAGATAAATTCATTTCTTTGAAATGTTGCACCTACATTTGTTATCCCAAAAGGCATTTTGATATAAACATAATTACCTTAGGTTGTTTTCAAGGTACTCTTGCATTGCTCATATTATTTCACCTTCACCTGGTTGTATCCTTTGTAGCATGGCCTCCATATTGGGCATATGAAAATTATCCTTTAATTAAGACACACAATCTAATGTCTCCATTCTTCTTCCTCATTGACACCAAGTTTGAAACCCAAGTAGAATGATTGGCTTGATAATTCCCCAATCCCTGAGCTTCATAAGTTCTTGTTGCATTTTTGGTGCCAATGTGGGATTGATAGGTCTATTTTTTTGTCTATAGGGCTTAGCATCTAGTTTGAGAGGAATCTCATTCTAAAACAAATCCTCCCTATATACCTTCACATCATCATACAACCAGGAAAAGACATGCTTTTAATTTTTGAGTGAGGCAATAAGAATGGTTCTTATTTTTGGACTTATATTTTTTCTGAAGTATTCCTTTTTAGGGGAAGCCTCGATTCCCAAATTTATCTCTTATAAATCCTTGTCATGTATAGAAGGTGATTTTTGCAATGTGTTCATCTATACTATAAAAGGCTCTTTCTAAGGCAAATAACTCCTTGGGAATTTTATTATTATTTAATTGAATTACCTTATTCCAAAACATTTTTTCTTTCCCATCAATAACATCTACAAACATTGGAAATCAATTTCTCTGTTGTGATATTCATCAATACAATGCAAAAAAATTAGCATGTCTTGGTCATCACTGGACACCTATCAATTTCTTACATTATCAAGAACAATTGGTCTAGTTTTTAAAACCACTTTAGAAATCTCAACCAATGTAATATAATATGTTCTTATAGAAACATTTTCTAAAAAATATTTCATTACATTCTTGGTTCTCTCTATCCAATTTATAGAGCCTACATCAAATAACTCCACAATATCTTATACAACAACTTCATATTATTTTAATCTTTTATGATTTGATGCATACTTACCTATAACTTGAGAAACTACTAACTCATAATCACCAAGCTCTAAGTTTCTTTATAACATCTCTCACAACCATATTTAGTCCAAGCAACAATGCTTCATACTTTACAACATTATTAGTGGATTCGAATTTTAAATGGAAAGAGTACTTGAAAGAACTCCTTTAGGTGATATATGAATAATATGTGCTCTTGAACCATCTCTAGAACATGTTGTTAGAGTAATCATGCATTAGCTAATAAGTAATTAATATTTAATTAATTATTAGTCTAATTCATTTCATTCACTTAGCTAAGCTTAGGAGTGTTTTTTGAGTTAACTGAAGTGAGCTATTATTAGATCATTTTGTCTTATTGCATGAGATGTTGACACTTGTCATGATCTAATCCATTTATAATTTAGGGTTTATCCTCTATAACACTCAACCCTCATTGTAATACCTCTCTTGATCTCTAACTAGATCTCCATTGAAGACTCTAGAGACTCATGGAAGCTTTCCAGTTTGTAATTTTTTCTTGTTGAGGAATAACAAAAAAAAAATTGCAGATCTCTTGCATGGAAGGTGTCTTTGTTCATTGTGTGATCTTGTGTCTTGTGTTATTCACAATTCTAACATGGTATCAGAGCTTTCTTGAACTAGGGTTATAGGCTTCAGGTTTAGAATCTCCATTTTTTTTGTAATGTTTGGAGTTGGGTGATTTTTTGGTGCACTTTGGCTCAAAAAGGGCCATAGTGTTGCATTTAAGAGGCCAATTTTTTTTTAAACTAGGTCGAAATATTTTTTAATTTTGTTTATTTCAAAATTTTAAAAATATGTATATTAAAAAGAGCATGTTTTAAATTAAAGGGGGGGAATTCATTTGAAGGGACCCACAAGGTACTTACCATGGTAGGCCCTTGCAAGCCCCTACTGTCACATGGGCCCCGTGTACCAACTAGCATGGTTTTAACACCCCATCATCCAATGGTCTTTGTCGATCGGTGATAGTTTCAACTACCCAATGTGCCACAAACCAAAGCATCTAACAACCATAAACCTATCAGAGGATCCTTTTTCATCCACTATAAGTTTTTTCTGATGACACTACTTTTTGGTCGGCATCTATTTTCCTAGTAGAATCTTACCATATTCCATTCAACTTTTGGAATATACCAATGGCCAAGATTTTCCCAATGGATCAGATTTTTTTTTGACAAAGGGGAATATTCCCCAAAATATTTTGTTGATGTCAACATGACATCAGTGGTGCAACCTATACCATGCACCCCTTCAAGCCCTCTTTATGGCCTAAAGGAGCAATTTTTTTCTTTTGGGTATATAATATCAAATTTTGACAAATAAGATATCGTCGAAAAACTGGTGCATTCTACAACCCGTCAAATTCAAAGGTGTTTTCACTCCCAAGCTCATAAATTTTGACCTATTTCTCCATTTTTCTTGATTACAGCAGCATTCAGATAGTCTTTCAGAACTCTTCATAGCCATCAAAGAAATTTTTCTACGTTTTTATCTAGGTATATTTTATTTAGTTTTTTTGTGTTTTCACAATATGGTTAATTACTTGGATTTTTTAGCTTTTGGAAACTTTATGTTTATGTGGGAGGATTTGTTTTAGGTTGTTTTATATGTATTCCTAGCATTTTATCCTATTTGGGCATTGTAGAAATATGTTACATACAATTTATTTCTGTAGACACAAGAAGATAAAGTGTCATGGGTGGGTTGTGAGTGCCTTTTTTTTTCCATCACACCTTTTTCAAGTGAGTCTTCCTTCCATGATAGCATTGAATCTCATTGATTCATGCCTCATATGTGTGTGCCCTGGTTTACACATCCTTTTTATTTGCAGGTACTTTCAATTGCATGTTCAAATTTTCTTGCATTCTCCTTCATGCACTTCCCGGTGACACATAGTTTCAATATACTTGTCTTGGATCTCCCTTTCCACATTATGGGGGTGTTTCTACTATTAGTGTTAATGCTTCCTTGGTTTCATTTTGTAGTGATCTACATGTATCTAGTTCTTATTTTTATGTACTAATAAAATGTAGTGGTTGGTTACCCATACATTTTGGTGAGATAGAGCATTTAACATATGGACATTCTTGGGTTCCTATTTTGGAGGAAACCATCCATTTTCATTTGATCGGTGTTCTTTAGACGATTGGTACTTGTACCATTTTTATCTTTGAGTTCTAAATGTTTTCCTTTTTTTTCCATCTGATTCGAGTAGTGTCATTGGGGGAACTTATGCAAATTATTGTCTTCTTGATCTTGATCATAATCTATTTCAAAGGAGGTTATTCATTTCATAACTATATCAGTCATCATTCGATAGCAATCTACAACTTCTTCATTCTTTTTTGATGTTCATGTTCCTTTTTTTGGGACTATTTTATTTTGGAGGCTTCGTAGTCCTTCACATTGTTTTGGAGGCTTTCAATCCTTCATTTTCCTTTCTCTCTTTAGGAGATTATTTTTTCCCATAAGGTTTTCTCCTTTTCTCTAGTTGTGAGAGATTAAATTATTTGTATATGGGTACCTCATCAAGCCTTGTTTGTCAGGACCCATCATGCATTCTTTTCTTTTTATGCATTGGCCTTTTAGGTTTTTTAGCTACTCACTAAGTTAATCTTAAGGAGGGTGTTAGATTAATCACGCATTAGCTAATAATTAATTATTAGTCTAATTCATTTCATGCACTCAAGATAAAATTAGGAGTTTTTTTTTTATGTTAACTAAAGTGAGCTATTATTAGATTTTTTGTCTTATTGCATGAGATTTTGACACTTATCATTATCTAATCCCTTTATAATTTAGGGTTGCCCCTATATAGCACTCAACCCTTACTGTATTATCTCTCTTGATCTCTAACTAGATATCCATTAAAGACTTTGGAGATTCATGGAAGCTTTTCATTTTGTATGTTTTTCTTGTTGAGGAGTAGAAAATATTTGTTTTGTAGATCTCTTATGTGGAATGTGTCTTTGTCCTTTGTTTGATAATGTGTCTTGTGTTATTCACAATTATAACACATGCCCCATCAAAAGACATCAACCATAAATCATTTTTCTCAATTTATGTCTAAATTTCTTCCATTCATGGTGTTTTTTAAATGTTATCTAACTTGGGATCTTCAATCCTAAAGTTATCAATGCTAATTTCAAAAAAAAGACCCTGATCTTCAAGCTGAAGATCCTCAACTAAAGTGAGAGATCTCTTTTCTTTTTCTACATATTTTTTCCATTTATAAGAATCATGGCATATGATAAATCTATTTGTATGCTTCCACCTACTGTTGCAGACCATTTTCTTGATAATAACATCCCATACTAAGGTGGGATGTCAATAACTATAATATTCATGTTGAATTTCTTCTCAGAAAATGCATCCAACTTGAACTCTACATCTTTCATGATCTTAATGAATAGGACCTCTCTTAATTCCATGGAAAAACACTTGCTATTCCTGCTAACTTGTAACCCTAATTCATTCATAATTGTAAGGGGTGTAACATTGGTGGAAGCTCTAGAATTTATCATACATTTTTTTATCAATTTTTCATTTATGAAAGTGACATAAAATGGGCCAACCTGAGGACACTCATTCAAGGTTATTCCTAAATACGCCTCTGATATTTCATACTTGAGTCATTTGTTTTTGTAGACATGGAAAATGTGCAAATTCAGTTCGACATACTTGATCTTGTTTATTAACAACATTTCTTCCTGAATCATACTCTCAACTTTTCAACATATTATGTCTCTTAATTTAATAAATCATTGTATATTTTATTAAGTCTTTCTCCTTCTTTGATTAAATTAATCAATTTAATTTAATTAATCTTTTGGCTCTATTTAATTAAATAAATCATTTTATTTGATCAAATCCTCTAAAGTCCTCTTATTAAATTAAACAAATTAAACCTAATTTGATTTAATCTAACATTTTCCCACTTAGTTAAATAAATCAAAATCATTTATTTAATTTAATCAATTCCTCTCAATTCTAATTTAAATTAATTCATCAATTTAAGTCTAAATTGTCACATCTCCTAAATTCCTCATTAGATTAATTAAAATTCGATTATTTTAATCTTAATCTATGTCACATTCTCTAGAGAATGCAACTTGCACAATAAATCAATTACTTTGATTTATTAATTCATCTATTTTCCCTCACATAGTATCAAAAGGGAATATTCCCTCAATTTAAATTCAAAAAGTCCAAGTGGATTGTACATCCAACAAGGCATTTTTTCCTCTTACATGTTTTTGTGCATTGAGCCAAGTGGCATTTATTTCATTCATTTTTCCCTCTTACATTTCATTTCTCAAATTTGAAATTCCACCTAATTGCATTTATTGGCACTTTGGCCAAAATGTGCACAACCTTCAGCCATTCACATCTTGACAAGTGGCACTTGGTCATTAGATGTTGAATGATCCCACATTTCTCTATTTCACTCTCTTTTCCAATTTGGAAATCTATAAATTGGAGGCTTCTCTCCTTATTTTATCATCCACAATTCAAGCAAGTATACTATACTTCATTTCATCCACAACTTTGAGTAGACTTACTATACTCAAATTTATACTTCACTTCACCCATAGATTTCATGCAACATTACTCTCTTGAATTGAGATCTAATCTTGTTCATTCCATTCAAGCCAGCTGATATCACCATCACAATCATCAAGCTTACCAACAAGAATTGGGAAAGGGTTGATTTCGACATACCAATCAACACCAATTCCCCCATGGGATTGATAGTTGTTCATTAAAATAGGATTTTCTTACTTCCATTTATATTGTGCTTCACTTGTTTTCCTATACTAATATGGCAATCTAATTTCATGGGGAATCACTCATTCCACCTTGCACATTTGATCTAATAAGGCTTTTGTTTGTTTGCTGCTTGTGTACAGGTCCGGGAAATGATGCGGTTCACAGTTTCAACCTTATTGACTTGTTTTTTAATTTTATCAAATTGATCAATGACTTCCTTTCCTGATGTAGAAATCATTGTAGCATTGTTGATCAAAGCCAATGCCTTGTCTTTATGTTCCTCAATTCTCATCATTTCTAATAATGTAATAGAGACTTTCATTTGTGTCACTACTTGTGTCATATCAAATGGAACATAACTAGGAAAATTACTAATAGGAACATTGGATAGAATAGGGATACTTTTCTTTTTCATTTATACTAGTCTCCTTTTGTGTAGATTTGTCTTTCGCCTTTTCTTTCTCAACTTTCAAGTTTAGATACTTTAATTTTATTAAAGGTGAGACAAATATATCATATGAAATTTTCATGTTTCTTTCCTTTAATTTCATTATGTGATAATAATTGGACCTCTTAACATACAGTCTAACCTCGTTAATGTAATGCTTTGGGTCACAATTCTTAAGGATGTCAACTTTCATTATGTATATTTGCAAGAGAGATGGAAACACATATGGTCCTTCTTTGGAGGTGACTTGAAAGTATGAGAAGAATGTGGTGGATGGAATGATGGAGCACTTCTTGCTAATTCCCATATGAAACTTATCAATTCCATTCAATTGCCACATTGTCTCCAAAAAGGCAATCATGTCTAGCACAAATCTAGGAAGAATGTGTGGTAGCACATATGATCTATAAATTTTGAAAACTATGGTATCTCAATGAAAAAACCAGTCATTCCAATTGTGACCAATCCCCTTCTTTGGCTCCCTTTCTTTAGGTCTCAAAAATTTCATTGCATTGTCTAAGTGCCTCTAGGTAAATGGGAACCCTAAATTATTGAGGAACACTTGCACAAACAATTCCTTAAAGGAAACATGATTGGCAACCATGCAATCCATATCCCATATATGTGTCCATGTTTGGACAAGCATTTGGATTCCTTCCTCATTTACCATTCTCAACCTCTTGGAATCACTTCAAATTTCTCTCCTACTATGTAGAATCAAATGACATAACAAAGAATACCATCTAAAATGAATAAAATACTTTGTATCTGAAATGGCCTTTTATCTATGAGTGCATGCCTTTTGTTTGGATGCTCATAAACCCTAATTTTCCCTTTAAAAATTACAGAAGTTGTAGCAACACTTTGAAATTCCTTTGCACCAATTCTCGATAGCTTTAAGCAATAATGAATTTCTTTACCTTATGTGACTTTTCATATAGTGGCATTCGAAAATGGTCTTTTACTGCAATTAAGGAAAATTCAAGCCAAATGAATGTATGTATCTATTTATTTTCCAAGTTTGAATACTATTCATTATTTGAAATATGGCACAGACAATCAAAGGTTATTGAATGCGCTTAACACATTACAAAAGGAATTTTAAATTACAACCATGTGACATAATGTTATCCTTGAATTAAGTTGTGCTCAATTCATGGGATAACCCCTACGAAAATTATCTATTTTTTAGCCTACATTATCTAAGAATGAAAAACAAGGAAAATCAACTTTCCCTCATGCATGGTCCCAAGCCTCAAAAAGTAATTTTGAGTGTTTTCCTCTTTCCACCTTTTGAAATTTGCAAAAGAGAAAAAGCTGCAAGTTTCAATTTTTAGTGTTAGCCATTTATCTATATGTGTAGGAGCATTAAAATTTAGCGCCCTTGCACACTTGATACAAAAATAAATAAAAAACATGCAGGAGCATTGAATTTTAGCGCCCTTGCATCTTGTTCCAATGTTGAAATCAAACTTGTATAGGCATTAATTATTTTCGCCTTTGTATCTTAAGTTCTCATGAGTGTATTAATGATGGGTTTTTAATGTGTTTTAGGTGGGTTCAAATTCATTTTTAAGCCTTTTTAATTTCATTTTTATTTGTTTCTCTTGCCTTTTCTCGTTGTGTGTATGCTCGTTGAATATCTTGTGGCAATCACATAGATTTGGGCAGATTTATGAAGTTTTCATCATTGTTATTCTTTATTTTTTGGGTATGTATAGTTCGGTCGTTATCTTTGACAGTTTTTCATTTTATATAAATGTTTCACTTTTTTAGGATTTACGATAGTTTGTGTTTTATTCTATGTTTTTACATTCGATTAGACATAGTTGAATGCCATTTTTCAATCGATTTTGTATTTGGGATTTTATTCGGTTTCCAATAGTTTGTTTTGGGGTTTTTAGCCTGACCCTTTTTTGTGCCTTGCCCACAATGTTGCATTATTTTAAACTCTTTTTCTTGTGTTGTTTTTGTAATGCCCTAGTGGTTTTTTGTTCCCATTATTGCATCATTTGATAAACACCTGTCTAGAAACCTAGGTTGTGTCAAATTTCTTGCTTTTCCATGGTTACAGAACGATTTTATGCATCACAAGTTTCAAACCACACATTTCATAGACTTGCATGAAACCCAACATTAACCTATCTTGTATGTTAAAGCGATGGAATTTTCTACTTATACAACCCCTTTTTTTCTATTACATGTAATAGCAGAGAATTTTTTCACAAATGCATGAAGTATGTAACTCCAATGTTAAATTTTGCATTTAATGGCAAAAAATTTCTTTGTTGGTACATGTAAAGCCAACATACCATGTAGGTCGAGGTTTAAACCTTGACTAGCATGGTACCCTACTATCCTAGCCTACATGTAGAGGTGGTAAAGTTTACCATCTTTATATCATACTCTAAATGCAAGTTTTAGAGTGGTGAAATTTTATGTACTTGAACACTTAGTCAATTTTACCCTCATGTAGGGTCGAATTTTTTTTTTGACCTTGCACTTAAAGTATTTTCCCCTATGTAAGGGCGGATAATTTCTCCACCCTTGCATGTTTTTGTCCTACCAATGTGTAGGAGCACTAAAATTTAGCATGACTACACAAAAATGTTAGGGTTAGAAGGTAGATATCTAACAAGTTAAATGCATATTTCAACAATAAAATAGAGTAATAAAACACACGTAGAAGACAATATAGAGAATTTAATGTGGTTCACCCAATGTGGGCTGCATCCACAAAACCGTAGCTAGCCAATGATTTTATTATCTAGTGCAAAACATATTACAATATCATGAATAATTTCATACCACAACTCTCCATCCTAGCCACTTATAACAATATTTTAGAAGCTTCCTGAAATTAGGGTTTACAAAGTTGATTTTCTTCTTTTTCGGTGACGAAGCGAAAAAAAGTGAAAAAAAAATCTCAAGGGCTGCCTCCCCCAGACCCCGGAAAAGATACATGAAGAGTGTATAGTATGGCATGATCAGTTGCCACATACCAACAATCACCCACTTAGAGACTGATCAGACTCCATACCAACACAATCTCCCACTTGGAGACTGGTCTTGGACGACACCGCTGCACTTACAACTCCCACTGAAAATAAGAACCTTGGACCCCGCTGCTCTATTATACTTGAATTCAACCTTGAGGCCACCCGAAGCTGAAGAGGACCTCAAATTCTCCCTTTTCACTTCCTTTGTAAACATATCCATTGGATTTTCATCTGTATGTATCTTTTCCATCTTTACCTGTCCATCCTCCAATATAGACCGAATGAAATGATATCTCAATTGTATGTGTTTGGTTTTAGAGTGCAAGGCAAAATTCTTTGCAAGATGTATAGCACTCTGGCTATCTGTAAACAAGTGATTTTCAGCATGTGTTTTTTCCAAATCTTCCATGAATACTTGTAGCCATATCATCTCCTTTGTTGCCTCTTTTGCAGCCACATACTTTGCCTCTGTGGTGGATAAAACAACCACCTTTTGCAACTGATAAATCCAACTCATTGTTGTCCCACCAACTGTAAATACATAACCTATGGTACTCCGCCTGGTATCTATATCCCCTACCAAATTTGAGTCAACGTAGCCTTTTAAATCTATATTAGAGCCCCCAAAACATAAACATATATGGGATTTACCTCTCAAGTACCTGAAAATCCATTTTATCACATTCCAATGCTCAAGTCCAGGATGACTCATATACCTACTAACAACTCCTATAACATGTGCAATATTTGGTCTCGTGCATACCATGGCATACATTAAACTGCCTATAGTTGAAGCATATGGTACCCTGGACATTTTTTCTTCCTCCTATTGTTTCTTTGGACACATATCCTTAGTCAATTTTACATGACTGGGTAAAGGTGTGCTAACAGCTTTTGCATTCTCCATATGAAATCTCTGCAACACCTTTTCAACATAATCAGCTTGAGATAAAAACAATTTCTCTATCTCTTGTAATCTTCATACCAAGGATTTGTTTTGCTGCCCCCAAATCCTTTATAGCAAATGAATTTGCTAACTGTTGTTTTAACTCCTTTATGTGATCCATGTTAGACCCCGCTACAAGCAGGTCATCAACATATAAACATAAAATAATGTAACTATCTACACCTAACATCTTAAAATAAACACAATGGTCTGAATTACACCTGTTGTAGCCTTGCTCATCCATAAAACTATCAAATTTAATATACCATTGTCGAGGTGTTTGCTTCAAGCCATATAAACTTTTCTTCAATCTGTACACTAGTTTCTCCTTACCTTTGATATCAAATCCTTGTGGTTCTTCCATATATATTTCCTCTTCCATAGCACCATGGAGAAAGGTAGTTTTAACATCAAGTTATTCTAAATGAAAATCTTCAACAGCCACAATACTTAAAACAGTACAAATAGAAGTCATTTTAACAATTGGAGAAAATATTTCATCAAAATCAATACCCTTTTTTTGTGCAAATCCCTTTACACCTAATTTGGCTTTAAATATTTTCTTACCTCCATCCTCCTCTTTCACCCTGTAAACCCATTTGTTTGGTAAAGCCTTTTTTCCTACAGGCAACTTTCATAATTCCCAAGTCTGATTTTCCAGCAAGGATTCCATTTCTTCTTCCATTCCATGTTCCCAGTGAACCTTGGTATCCACCTACATAGCTTCATGATAACATTTTGGTTCACCAGCATCAGTTAATAAAATAGAATACAAAGAGGGAGAAAATATTTTTGGAGGTCTACTTATCCTTGAAGATCGCCTAACATTCACTGGATTTTGTGGTATTTCTTGTTGTTGCTGTTGCGAAGCATGAGGAACCACTAGAACATTGTTGTTTGTAATATCATCCAGCATTCATAATCCTTTTATGTCTTCTTATGCTGATGGAATAGATCTTTGTACAACACCTTCTCATTGAATGTGACATCCTTGCTTCTCACAATTTTCTTATTTTCAAAATCCCAAAGCCTATAACCAAATTCATCAATGCCATATCCAACAAATATACATTTCTTTGATTTTGCATCAAGCTTGGTTCTATTTTTAAAATCTGCATGTGCAAATGCTTCACAACCAAAGGTTTTGAGAAAAGAATAACTCAACTTCAAACCTATCCATGCTTCCTCTGGAATACCACAACCCAAAGGATTAGATGGACCTTTATTAATTAAATAAACAACAGTGTTTATAGACTCTTCCCACATGTTTAAAGGCAACCCAACATGCAATCTCATAGTTCGTGCGCGCTCCATTATTGTTCTATTCATGTGCTCAGCCACACCATTTTCCTGTGGAGTCCTTGGAACCATTTTCTGCCTACGAATACCATTAGAGGAACAATAATCTTCAAACTCTTTACTAAAATACTCACCACCATTATCAGATCTAAGACATTTTATTTTTTTACCTTTCTCATTCTCAACCAAGCTTCTCCATTTTTGAAAGTTTAAAATACATCAGTTTTTTGCCTAAGGAAATAAATCCATACCTTCCTAGTTGCATCATCAATGAATGTAACATAATACTGAGAGCCATCAAGAGAAGATACCTGAGCTAGTCCCCATACATTCATATGCACAAGCTCCAATTTCTCATCTTTCTTTTGTTTCCCATCCTTGAGAAAACTAACTCTCTTTTGTTTTCCATACACACAACTTTCACACAAATCCATATTAACACATTTTAGACCTAGTAAAACATTCTTTGAATGAAGCACTTTCATACCTTTTGCACCCATATTCCCAAGTCTATTATCTCATAGTGTTGATTCAGAATCCACAGCAACTATCTGATTTTTTGCATGCTGAACTGCGGCAACTGTTCCTGAAGATTGATTTTTATCTACAATAGCTAAAGTAAAAGGAACAGTATGATCTGTACAAAGATATAAGGTGCCTAATTTCACACCTTTTTCTACCACTAAGGCACCTTTTATAACCTTCCAATTTTATCACTAAATGTAACAACACAACCTTCATCATCTAGTTGGCCTGTAGAAATTAAATTTCTTTTTAACTTTGGAATGTGCCTTACCTCATGTAGTAGCCAATTATTCCCATTCTGCAACTTAATCTTGATTCTTCCCTTTCCAACAATCTGAGAGGGTTCGTTATCTCCCAAATAAACCAGCCCAAAATCCCCTTGGACATAATCAAGAAAATAATTTCTATGGGGTGTAGCATGAAATCAAGCCCCTAAATCTAACACCCAAGAATCATCAATATTGTCAAGGGAAAGAATCAAAGCATCCTCATCGGATTTATTACTTACCACATTTGCCTCTTTGTTTCCTTCCTTTTTGTCTCCTTCTTTTTTTTTTTGAGACCAAAAATCTTTCTTTAAATGACTTGGCTTACCACAATACCAGCAATCCCTCTTGTCTCTAGATTGGGACCTTTTGTCCCTTGATTTTCCTTGTGACTTCCCACGACTTCCAGAATTTTTTCCTCTCTCTTTTGTTTTGCCCCTACTTTCTACATTCAAAACACTATCTGATGTGGATGTTCCACCTGATATTTTCCTACGAATTTCCTCGCTCAAAATAACACCAACAACATCATCAAACTTTAATGTATTCAAACCAGAAGCAAAATTGCTAACAGCCATTACCAAGTCATTCCAGCTTTCAAGCAAAGAACACAAAATCGAAAGATCCCTAAATTCTTCATCAAATTTTACTTTTACAGAAGTTAATTGACTGGTAACCATATTAAACTCATTTAAATGATCATTAACTGACCCACCTTATACCATTTTCATATTAAATAAACGCTTCATAAGAAATACCTTATTCGAATCGGAAGTCTTTTCATATAACTTTGCTAGGGTTTCCATCATTTCTTGAGTTCTCTTTTTTGTTGTAATATTGAATGCCATTGATTGTGTCGGGCATAAACAAATACTGCCAAGTGCCTTTCTATCCAAAATATCCCAGTCCTCATCCAACATTGTTGTGGGTTTCTTGGTTTTCCCTTCCAATGACTGCCATAAATCCTTCTGATAGAGGTAGTCCTCCATCTGCATCTTCCATAACTGATAGTTATTCCCATTGAACTTATCAACCTTCAACTTACCCTTGTCTGTCATTGCTCCCACTTAACCGTGAGACTTTCCTGTAGATGATAATCAAAAACAACCCACTCTGATACCACTTGTTAGGGTTAGAAGGAAAATATATAACAAGTTAAATGCATATTTGAAAAATAAAATAGAGTAATAAAACACACATAGAAGACAACACAGATAATTTAACGTGGTTCACCCAATCTGGGCTACATCCACAAAATCACAGCCATCCAATGATTTTATTATTCAGTGCAAAACATATTACAATATCGCGAATAATGCCATACCACGACTCTCCATCCCAACCGCTTATAACAAAATTTTAGAAGCTTCCAAAAATTAGGGTTTACAAAGTTGGTTTTTTTCTTTTTTGGTGACGAACCGAAAAAAGGTGAAAACAAAAATTTCTCGAGGGTTGCTGCCCCCAAACCCCTGCATGGGGCTTGGCCTAGCCCCAGACCCGGACAAGGATAGATGAAGAGTGTACAATACCAAAAAGTGTACAGTATAGCATGATCAGTCGCCACATACCAACAAAGAATTAATGAAATAAATGTAAAGGCTTAGAATTTTACCACCTTTACACCCAAATCAACAAAGTACATGCAAAACTGTTAAATTTTAGCATTATTACACCAAAATGCAAAGTTTCATACTATTTCTTAGATTTTTTCTACCTTTGCATTCAATTTTACAATTCGCTTGCATCTACTCAGTTTTTTACCACCTTTGCACCTAAACCCTTCAATCCATTGCAGTAGCTCAAAATTGTCCCACTAGTGAATATTACCTATTTTTTCTCTAACACTAGAAAATTTTACCTTCTTGTTGCAATTTCACTCTAAAAAATCAACTCCACCAATGTTTGAGCCTTCTCAAAGAAAATCTAAGGTCATGAAGTATAAGTATTAGGGGGTTTTTCCAATGACCTCAGTGTCTTCCAACATCAATGAAATTAAGGATACTGAGATAGGACATGTGGATATGTCTAAATTTGTGGATTGGACCAAGAAGAAAACTTTGATCGAAGGGATGAGATACATGATTTAAAGTAACATTCAATTAGTGTCCTCCTTCCCAATTGTTGCACACAATTCTAAGTTTGTACTTGTAGTGGTTGAGCACTCTAACAAAGATGATAGAAGTGTCAAAGATGATTATGGGAATGTCATGATTAGGCTTGATGCAAAGTTATATGATCTAATCTTTTAGTGTATGAACATTGACAAATATTTAAATCTCACGATTGAGAAGGCATAGGAATATAATGACCAAGATCCAAATAATTGTAAAAAGATAATCAACACAAGATGGTTGAAGAGTCCATGGCCAAGAGTTTCAAGATGGCCAAAGAGTTTTCCTTTGAGTGATTTAGTTGAGGAAATTAATGACTTAGTTACCCTTCTCATCAGGTTTTTCCTAATTCCTCTAATTTTAAAGATTGGATGTTTTTATACATTCATGTCATCAAAAAGAGGAAGCAACATGTTTACTAGGGGGAATAGATCAATGATTCTATCCATGAACAACTGTTCAAAGTGTCTACATCTTTGAAATTTATATGACTTTGTATCTAGTATGTGTTGTTGTATTCATGAGGAGCTTTTCAGGTCTAGCATAAAAAGGTGACAAAAGGTGTATTCAAGTGTATCAGTAGTACCCTCAGTTGACCCTGAATAAAATTATTCATCATTTATGAAAGGTCAATGACTCCTTCTTTTCTACTTTTCTATGTTTTTTTGATAAGGAATTGGAGAAAAAAAGGGTTTCAGATGAATCTTGGTTGTAGTCAATAGATATGGTTGCTTCTATTTGTAATTTCCCACATTCACTTATCTGCGAGTTGGTTTTTTTATGAGTCATCCTTACATACTCCGAAGATACCCAAGTGACAAGATTGTCCTTATGGAGCTTTGCAGGAAAATAATGGTTGTTCATAGTAAGCAGATGGAATCTCATAAGATAGGTTTTAAGTTTCCTCTTTCTA
Source organism: Sequoiadendron giganteum (assembly GCA_007115665.2). Lineage (NCBI taxonomy): Eukaryota > Viridiplantae > Streptophyta > Pinopsida > Cupressales > Cupressaceae > Sequoiadendron > Sequoiadendron giganteum. Next base: position 10,961 of record VCHN02000143.1, on the reverse strand, counting down.
TTGGTAGTTATGCAATTGTAATATCCCCAAAAGCTAAGGTTGTAGAATCTGAAATGTAACTGGTCACCTTGAAAACTTTCAAAAAGAGGATATATTTTTATTATATGGGAATGAAAGATAGAATCAAGAAACTCTAGACCCATGTGCATAGAATTGAGGATGTATAGGTTGATTGTAGAATAGAAGAGTAAATAATAAAATTGGATTATTTCCAGTTGACCCTAGAACAAATTGAGAATCTTGACTTGGTAGATGTCCTAGAGGGTATGGAAGATGAAGGTGATGTATTTAATCTAGTATATGAGAAGAATAATGTTGTTGCAAGTCTTCTCCCTCCAACCCACTGGTCCCAAAAGGAGGTAAATTCTATTAGGGAAACATTTCATCTTATCCTTGCAAATACTAATGTATGGTTGCAATAAAAGGGGATAAGGTTGAAGCACTTTTACACTAGATCTAATATTGAGGATCCTAAAGGACAAACTGGAAAGAGGACAAAGTGGAGGATGAAGAACAAGGTTGATGCACCCACTACTAGAAAAAATCCTAAAATTAAATTCAAGGTAGGAAAAAGTCAAAGTAAGACTATGGAAGGGTCATCTACTTTAACATAAGAGGTATCGATTCACAAGAAAGAGAAAGAAGAAGAACAACATGAGGAAGCACAAATTTCTCCTCTGAGAACATTCCAAAAAACCCTTTATTACTTCTCCTATTTTTTCTATTGCATTTACCCTTACTCCTCCTATTGTTTCTATTGAACAACCTTTGCCATCAGTCTATGTTGTTTTTGATGTTATTGTTTCTATTACACCTATTTTGATTCATTCCATTCATTCATTCCCAATATTGGGATCCTTTTTTTATAGCCCTAGGAATGAATTTGAGAATATCTTTGGTTCACCTTGCTTTGATATAACTTCACATTCAAATTTGGATAATTTTATGTCAGATTTTGTGCACAATGTGACAAGTGGAGGAATTCTTGAAGCAATTCCCCATAACTTATTACCACTACATTTGTGGTTGTAGCCCCTTCTACATCAAAAATTAGTATAGGACTTGAAGGGAGTTCTTCTCCTCTTCCACCGTGATTATAGAGCCAAACACCTAAGAGAAAGAATCAAGTCATCTCCCTAGACAACTTTGGCTTTGGACAATTGGCACCTATAAAGATAAAATCCATAAAAAAACCAAAGACTCTTTCTAGACTACTGGTGGATAAAGCAGGATGCAAGTATGCGAAAGTGGCACAACCTCCTCCTAATAATTCTATTGAGGAAGTATATATTTCTGAATATTCCATTACAAGGGTTGAGTTGGGAAAAATAAGCCATGAAAGCACCAAGGCAGATGCACAGTCAAATTTGAATTCTATTATTGAAAATTTCGATAAGGTAGAGAAGGTTAAGCATCAGTACAAGGCCAAAGTTGAGAAATTAACTTCAGTACTCTATAATATTACCCAATCTTTGGAGTCAATAGAGCCTATAGCCATGAGTTTTAAAAATCTGATTATTCAGAAGGATGAAAAAGTAAATTCAAGAGGCAAGGCAGTCGATGAGTTTATTGACAAGATGATAGCACAAGGGACGCAACTTCTAGGTTCTTATGTGGAAAGAATGGGGAATATGGAAAATATAAGATCAGAGTTAAATAAATCTATTGATATATTTTCCCAAGAGCAACAAGAAATAGAGGCCATTCTAGAGGCTTGGATTAAAATGAAGCAAATAAAGCTCAGCATGTTAGTAGATATTGGGATAATTCCCAATAGAGAGATGCTTGTTGAGGTGAAGGAAACAATGAGACATCAGATACATGTCATCAAAATTTTGATTAAATACTTGCAAATAGCTTGGGAAGTTAGTGAAGACAATTATTTAAATCTTGTCAACATAATTGAGGAGTTTCCTTGCAAATTCCTTGATGACAATCAAAAAATCCTTCCCTCTTATGAAGTTATTGAGGAGTTCACATCCATGATCCAAAAGAAATTTTAATATCAAGCCTTCTCAGTAGCTTCGATGGACAAATTGCTAGACGTTCAACTCACCTAGGATGATCTCAAGGTATTTCAAGAAAGGCATAGGAAAGCTTGCAACACCATCAAAAACTCAATAATTTTTTCCATCCACAAGCATACTTCGGGTCCAGATGATGAATAATTCCAAGAAATCTTCAATAAGTATGAGGAATTTTTGGGGAAAGATGGTGGACAATCATGGACGTGTCTTTCCTATACTTTGTTTATTTTTTAATATTTTTTCTTATGTAATTATTTTTTGATATTTTACATGTCTTTTATCAATATGTAATACATGTAAAAAAACATGATTCCTAAATCAAATTGGATTGTGTTGTTGAATAATTCAAATTAGTTATTTCCTTCCTAGATTAACTCTCAACTAGGGAAAAATTTAGTGGCAAATATTTTCCAATTGGCAAATAATTGAAATCGGGACCTCCAAAAATGGCGAATAGTACAAGCTAAAAAGGAGACTGAATCACCAAGTTTTTACGAAAAGTTATTTTTCTCTTGATTAATTCAACTATGGATTATTTTTTAAACTAATAAATAAAATTGATTTGTCATGTAAACGATGCATCATTGGAATTGATTCGCCAATAGTTTATACTGTAATTACAGATATTAATTATACTTGCTAGTAATATTATATTTTTACCATTAATTTTGGGGCAATATCGCCACTAATAATAAATTACCATTTAGTTTTTGAGATATTTTAGCCTTGAATAGGGCTTTTATTTATTTCCATTGAATCATTGATTAGATTTTTAATTGGATGGTCGCAAGTTGATTTGGTGACCTATTCACATGTGCCTTTTAAAAGGCTTGTTGAGGCTCAAAATTTGTTTTGGGACACATGATTAGATTTAATCGTGTGTCCCAAAACAAATTTTGAGCCTCAACAAGCCTTTTAAAAGGCACATGCATATAGGTCGTGGAATCAACCTGTAGCCATCCAATTAAAAATTTAATCAATGGTAACAAGTTCACTTTTCATTTAGTCTTATTTTTAAAGTGAGATTTTAAAAAAATAATTAATCCATGTGTGCCCCAATTTATTTTTGATAGTGATATTGGTTATGTGTAGGATTTTTCTTATGTCTTTCTTATCACATTTTTTTGAAATTGGTTTATAAAGTGGTGTGATATTTTATTGTTGAAGGGAATTCAGATATAATATTGATAGTCTTTGTGCTACCTTATTTCATTTGGAGCTTATATGTTTGTATAATAACTCAGTTGATAACACATGTGTGTGGATCTCTTGGTGTTGTTCATTGGAGTCTTTGAGCTATAGCATGCCTCACTTGTTATCTTTTGGAATCATCATCGAAAATAGCAAAATTCTTTAAGCTTTTCTTGGTTTTCAAGCTACGAAAATCATCGGTATCTTTGTTGATTACTCTTATGTTTAATCAAGTTGGATATTGGTAATTACTACTCTAGATAATACTTTGAGGTGGATTGTTTTTCATAATAGTATTTTTGTAATAAAGAGACATCTTTTCTAAAAAAAGGAGAAAAGGATGGCGGTAACACCCAATGGATAGATTTAGTGTATATAATGTAGGTTAGTTACTTGTTAGTCTAGAGAGAAATAAGAAGGGAGCATCCCGGCCTTTGTGAGAGGGGAGATTAATTTATCATCATAGTTGTGGCTAAAGTTACCATTTTGTAATTGTTAAAGGAATTATAAAATATTCACCCAACACATAAGCAGGAGACACCAAATGTTAAGTAGTTGCAGACTCGAGCGGGCCCATGGACATGTGGAAGAAGAGTGCATCATCACATTCTTGAGTAACTTTGAGCAGATAAAAACTATGATGAGCTAAGAAAATGTGACCAAACCAGGAATTTCCACGTGTAAACTACTTTTGTATTCAAGAAAACACATTGTCACAACTTTGTCTAGCTTCTGAAAAATAGAATTTGTGATGATGTGAAGAGAAGTCTCGAGCTATCAGGTAATCACACTTTAAGAAGAGCACAGTGAGCATGAAACTACAATGCCAAAGAGAGTTATGAACAAATAAAGGGTTGATAGATGGAACTATATAGTAGTATTGCAACTTTTATTTTTGATAGAAGACATGAAACTATGATGCATTAATCAAACATGATGCAATTAGAAAGTGACATGTAATCAAATAGAGAGGACCACTTAAGCGGGTGCTTAAAGGACACAGGATAATTTTTGATAGATAATAACTAGGGAAATGTGTTGATGTAATAACCCACCCTTAATTTTTTTTAAACTTCATAGCTTGGTAGAGTTAGCCAATAAACCAATATGAACAATTGAAGTAAACTCCCTTCACCTTTTTAATCACCCAAATCCTGATTTGAGCAAGGTGGGAGCATATATTGGGAAGGTTACAATATTACGCTAATGAAATTAAACCACTTATTTAGTAGGGTAAGTATGAAAAGCTTCAAACATGAAGGAAATATACACTTATTCAATGGGAATTACAAAAGGGAAATACACTTGATGACAAGCCAAAAACTTCCACTTTTTAGTGGGAAAAAAGAAAGAAAATATAAAAAACTCAACCACTTATTCAGTGAGTGAGAAGTACATAAAGAAAAGGCTCATTTCAACTTATTTAATGAGAACAACCACTTATTTAGTGGGGTTAGTATCAAACCAAATTAGATTAATTCGATTAATGGTACTATCAAGTCAGCATTACAATGAGCTCAATACAATAATACTAACAAGTACATTTAGTCTACAAGTGATATAGAAATATGAAACTAACACCCAAAATCTACTAAAAGGTAATCTCCCAAGAAGCAACACTAAACAAGTTAACCCCAAATGAAAAAGAGCAAGAATACCTCAACTTAGGCCCCTAAAAAATTGAATGGATTCTAGAATGTAACTGTATCAGGTTTGATGTGTAAATGACAACCTGTAACCTCCCAAACATCAACTTAGAACCCTCAGTAATTATCAAAATTTACTCATTCATCTATGAACACTCCAGTGTAATAGTGGGAAAGGAAGGTTTCCTGGTTGTATAACAATTTCCAAAAACTATAGTTGTTGTTGTATGTCATAACAGTCCTCAAATACCTCCTAAAATCTCACCAAACTTGTAGTTATGAACTCAACATAAGCCAACAAAATGAACATCAACTAATCTCAATATTTTCTTTAGTAGTTACCTTTGCCATGACACGAGAAGGAGAGGAAAGAATCAGGTTTCCTATCAGATTTGTATAGTACAAAAATTTTCAGCATGAGTAGTAGGGACAATTGGGTGAAATGATGAAAAACTCCTCCAAAGAAAATGTCCCAATACTCAAGTGATTAGAGCTAGGATCTCACATGTCCCACTTCCAAGCAATCTACAACCTAGTATGGTCTAAGATGATACATGTACCTTGCTCAAATAGCCCAAGAAACACTCCATCCAAGTCGCCTATCTCCCAATCATAGCATTTGATTTGATTTAATGTGAACTAGGAAGTCTAACACCCTGAAATGTGTAGATAAAGGTGTACAGAAATATGGGAAAAAGCCTCCAAATTCAAAGGGTTCAGTTGGGTAATATCCACCTAAAATTCACCATAATCTTGCACTCAAACACACCAAAAAGATAACCAAAATGATCAAACTTTCACTATAACAAAGCCTCTTGAATGGAACCTCGAACCAAGACCTCAATATGCACAATGGAAATCTCTAAAATAAGACCACATTGTAGCTAGGGATTTTCTCTCAAATCGAAGACTAGAAACCTAAGAGGGTTTTTGTCCTCTATAGATTTGGAAAGCCAAAGCCAAATTGGTAGCATAATGATATCATTCTTCAATGTCAAATAAAATGAGAGCAAATGGTGGGTTTAAATAGAAGATAGGGATCCAATTTTGAATTGCATTTTCCCCCAAAAATGGGACATTGCATTCTAGAAAAAAAATACTTTATTTTCTCACATTAATCTTTTTCCTAGGCATCCCCTTGAAATATGCATGAGAAACTTTTATAAACAACCTTAAGTTGTTACTCCTAGGAATGGGGGTCCATAAAGGGAAATTTTTTAAACTTTATAACTTAAATAAATTAACTTACCATCCTTGGCATTTTTGAACTCCAAGACTAGTGGAACCACTGTACTACCAAAACTAACAAAAGCCAATGACTGAAATTGTCACCATTTCCAAAAATGGAAAACTTGCATTGAATTGTCATTAGGACCACATAAATAGTACTTACTAAAAATAGCATACTACTAAAAATACTATGTCCAAAATCAAAATGAGCACATTCTAAGATGCAGTTGTGACTAAAAAAAGTAAGTCCTAAAAATAGACACTACTAAAATAGTAGTAACTACCCACCAAGGATCTCAAAAAATTGAGAAATAACCCAGAAAACCCTTTGGCAACTCCTATAAAAGCAACTTGAAAAACAAAAAAGAAACCTCCAAGAATCTTGAAAATCTAAGAAATGCCTTTGAGTAGCCTACAGGACTCTAAAAATAGGTTAATGACCATTGAAAACATAGGGCTAAAAAGGGGACATTATAGTCCTCCCTTCCCAAAGATTGTTTGTCCTCAATAAATTCCACCACAACTCTAGAAACAATATACCAATCCACATAAGACTAAGTAAGATCCTAGGATCCCAAGTCCATCTCAGGAAGAACCCACCATGCTAACATTGCACCACTCTGATCACAATTATAAAACCATCATGCCAAATTCGTAATATCCTCTCTTATAGCTCCAAAATGTTACCATCCACAAGACTCAATCTAAAATACCTAGGAGGCCTAAAACCAACACCATGCAGCATCTCCTACCTAAACATATTTGAGAATTCCATATCTACAATCCCATTTCCTAAAACAATCCTAGGCAATAGGAAGGAAATTTTTCTCAACCCAAAACCATACTCCTTAGCATATATCCTCATGGTGTCAAGTAGACCCAAGACTACTAATGTGACTCCCTCCAATCATCTTGCTAAAAGAAAAGCCTATTGAAAGTATGTGTATATTTGTGTTTCCATTGATGTCAAAAATCTTGTGTTTCCATTGGTGTCAACTGTATGTGTTGAGGGAGATTGGTGTTGAAGATGAATAGTTGGTGTTGTCTATGCTTTGATTTGTTGCATTATGTTATCATTAGTTAAGCTACTAGTGTTAACCTTTGGTGCTGATTTTATAACTTTCTATATATGGATGCATTTGTGCTGAAGATGATGAGGATGTTTTGTTATTTCTTGGTTTCCAAGTTCTTTTGATAAAATTTAATAAAAAGAGGAAACAGTGTGATGCAGAGGTATTCTAAGTGACAGAGTTGTGTTTTGGTTTTTCTCTGCATTTCTTCTAGGTTAAAGATCTCCTTGTTTGGTTTGGATATGTTGATGAGAGGTGTTCAGAGGTGTTGTATTCAAGAGATGGTGTGTTAGATCATGGTCTAGAGGAAGTTGTGTTCACCAATGTGTGATTGTGCATTATAGAGGTGTTTGGGAGAAATGGCTTTGCTCTGTGTTTCTCCTTAGTTGTGTTTCGGGTCTTCAATTTCTAAAGGTTTTTTCATGGTGTCGATAATCTACCTCATTCAAGAGGGTTTGAATTTTTGTGCTTCAGAAAATGATTTTCAGAGTTACAATGTATGACAGAGTAGTTTGAGTGTACAAGGCTTGTACAATTTTTAGGTGAAAGTTGTTGCGAAGGATTTTTTTGGTTTTCAAGGTGTGTGTGGAGCATTCTAGATCATGTTCAAGCATGGTTTGTGGTTCACAAGTTGTCCTTGGGTTTAAAGAATTGTGCACTTAAAATTTCAATGGTGTTTGCACAAGTAACAACCAACTTGGTGTTTACACTACATGTGAAGGATAAATATTGTTCAAGGAATCATGTGGTTGAGTAAGGTTGTTGATTTGGGTCCCAATTAAGTTTTGATGTGGTTTGCATTCACTTCCATCTACCACAAAATTTTTTTGGCATCGACCTAATTTGAATTTGCACATTTTAGGTGAATAGACGACCTTGGAGAAAAGTTTCAAGGTTGAAGTAGATATAAATATGAGTTGATTTGTTGAGTGATGAGGTGTGTGATGTGTGTGATGTGAATTGTAGAGTTGTAAAGTGAAAAAATTCTAGTGTGATCTTTCAAGTATTGGATTATCGAATGCAATGAGAAAAAAGGTGTCTGCAATCATTCAAATAGACTGTGAAGGTGTCGGAGCTATTGTGGTGGATTATTTATTACATTGAGATCATATTCTCTATGTAATATTTCTTCTTTTTCTATTCTAACACAGAGCCTTGGTTGTGATCCTTTCAGGGTAGTGTACCCCTTCTAACAGTGACCCTTTGTAACTGATTTTGCAAGTACTTATATTGTGAGCTAATCTTCACCATGGTTTTTCCCTCATTGGTTTTTCCACATAAATATGGTGTTCTCTTATGCATGGTGTTAAAGTTGTTTAAGTTTTTGTTCTTTTCTTTCCATGTTAAATCATCATAATGGATTAAGGGTTTAATAAATGAATGTGAATCTGAATGTTAATGAGGGATTTTAAAGGTTTAAGTTACAACTGATTCACACCCCACCCCCTCTCTTAATTATCTTTTTCATTCAACAATTGGTATTAGAAGAAGGTTCCTTTGAGACAATCTTAACTACTTAAGGTAGATCTAGGATGGCAAACAAGGAGATCCCTATGTTTGATGGCACAAACTATGCATTTTGGAAGGAAAAGATGGAAGATTTTCTAGTTTACCTTGGATATGATGTTTGGAATTCAATGAAGAATCAATATACCATACTTGCAAATGGACCGAGCACAAGTGATGAGATCAAGGCCTGTGAAACAAATGGTAAATAAAGGTTTTTTATCTTGAGTAATCTTAGAAATTTGAATTAGTGAAAGTGATGGATTTGAAAACTACTAAAGAAATTTGGGATAAGTTGGAAAGTATTTATGAAGGAGATGCTAAGGTTAAACAAGCTAAGATGCAGAATCTGAAGACACAATCTAAGAACCTACGAATGTCTGAAGATGAAAATATTATAAGCTACATGCAGAGATTTGGTGAAATTGTCAGTGCAATTAGATGTCTTGGAGGAAAACTCAAAGAACCAAAAGTGGTAAAGAAAATTCTCAGAACTCTTCCTAAATCTTATAGTCAAAAATTTTATGCTATTGAGGAAATTATAGATTTGAATACATACACTAGAGATCAGTTCTATGGTACACTAATTGCATTTGAAATAAGAGAATTTGGTCTGAATAACGGTGTAAAAGTGGAGACTACTTTTAAGGATGAAAATTAGAGAAGACTGAAGATTCAAATCAAGATGATCTTGATGTAGAAGATAACTTTGTGAGAAGGATAAAAAATGACACCAATAAGTACAAAGGTAAGTTACCTTTCAAATGTTTTAGTTGTGGACAAATAGTTCACTATGCTTCAAGATGTCCAAATAGAATTGTGAACAATAAGAATAAGGAAAACAAACATTAAATGAGCAAGAAAAGCTACTATGTTAGAGAAGATGCAAGTATTTTTGATGATGAATCTGCTTCTAGAGATGATGATGATAATGAATGCTTGTACGTGGCTTTAAAAGATGAATTTGTTTCTACTAACTCTAAAAGATGTGTGAAGAAAAGTGCTCCAAAGACAAAGAATAAGACTAAAGATACTTTGGTACCTATTTTCCATGCTAGAAAGGATAAGAACTGTTGGATCAATGACAATGGCTGCTCAAACCATATGATAGGAGACAAGAGTAAGTTTTTTAAACTTAAAAAGTATGATGGAGGACTTGTTAGATTTAGTGATGATTCATGTGCGAATATTTGTTGAATAGGTTCAATCAGTTTTGATAGAAAGCATAATACTGATGATGTTTACTATGTCAAGGGTTTAAGGCATAACCTTTTGAGTGTTGGATAAATATGTAGCAAAGGGTATAATCTTATGTTTCGGGGCAATGGATGTGAGATCAGAAAAGGGTCTAAAATGTTAGAGTAATTGGTTATTTACTTGATTAATTAAACAATATTTTTTTTATTAATAAAGGATCCCTTTTGTCTCTTTTACACTTAAGCTGACATTAGGTGCATAATAATTAATTATTTTATTAATTATTAATGTGCAAGCCTAGGGTTTTCCTTTTTAGGGTTTTTTGACCTATATGTGGTTGAAATCTTTTCTTTTGTATAATTATTCTTTTTACACATTGGTGAATACAGAGCTCCACATCTTTTAGCATTTTTACTATTTTCTTTGTTGCTTCTCTTTGCTTCTCCCTGTAACAGGTATTCTTAGCTTGTAGAGATCATTGGCCTCCTATGAAGTTGTATTTTCTCAACTTCTGCATAATATCGGAGCTTCAGATCTGCAGCTACTTGTTCTTGTTTTGAGAATTTTTGCATTGGAAGCAAGTCTGGGGTTCCCGGGTGATTTTTGGTGGATCCGGCATACTTCAGTTTTTGGGTTCACTTTGGGCCCAAACGGACCTCGCCGTTGGATTTGCAACGTCCAAAAACCCCTAAATCGACTATTCATTTGTCGATTTTGGCTACAGTTGATCACGGAGGCAAAAAAAATTTGCCCTAAGGCCGTACGGTCTCAGGGCACGCCTTCCGCAAGAAAAAAATAAAAAATTTCTGGTTTTTTGGGCGCTGCCCGTTCACACAGGCCGCACCACTGGTGAGCCGCCCGGCAGCCACCACTGGCTGTGACCTAGCAACCACTGTCACACCGTCATCTGTGCTTCGCCCGCACTCAACCCATCCACCACTAGTCTCTGGAGCGCCACTAGGCCCCTCCAACATTTTTTCTTTTGAACCACTCACTCAAATGAACATATCTCAGGCATTTTAGCTCAGATTTTTGAACAAAAATAAGCGTTGGAAATTTGATTCCAGCACCGATCTAATGGTGCAAGATTTTTT
>VCHN02002447.1:0-17245 GCA_007115665.2 Sequoiadendron giganteum | reverse complement strand
AACTTTTAACTTAATTGTAAGGGAATCATAAGTAGTTTGTTGGGCCCATTCAATAATCTCTGATGCAAGGATTGAATTGTCTAGAATGTATCTACTATCAAGAAAGCCAATTTGTTTACCTATATGACTATATCTCAAGCAATAGATTTAATTGTGATGGCAATGATATTGACAAGGATTTTAAATTAGGTGTTGTAAATTCTAAAACGGAATTTTTCTTATTGTTTTATGTTTTAGCAATCCTTTGTGGACATAAGATTCGAGGCAAAGCCAATATAAGAATAAAGAATAAAATGTTCACCCAACAACCAAGATGTGGGTAGATTATGGGAGTTTTTCCATGACCTGAGGCTGGTCGATAAAAATGTGAAAGACTAAGCTATTTTATTTTTTATGTCTTATCTTATACCATTTTATGAGAATGGGGGTGCCAATGTACGAGAATATCTTTGGAAACTAGGCATGAAATTTGCAGGTTAAAGAGAATGGGGATGCCAAACTTACAGTACTCATTGTCCCTTGGTCGTCGATTTTCCCTGAGTACCCTCAACCTTGTCCTCAACGCTGGTATTGACCTTGTTTTCACTCCTCCATACTCTTCCTCGGCACTGGTATTGACCTTGTTTTCACTCCTCCATACTCTTCTTCTATGCTGGTATTGACCTTGTTTTCACTCCTCCAAAATCTTTGTCGGCACTAGTATTGACCTTGTTTTAACTCCAAACTCTTCCTCGATGCTGGTATTGACCTTGTTTTCACTCCTCCATACTCTTCCTCGGTGCTGGTATTGAACTTGTTTTCACTCCTCCATACTCTTCCTCGACGCTGGTATTGATCTTGTTTTCACTCCTCCAAACTCTTCGTCGGCACTGGTATTGACCTTGTTTTAACTCCAAACTCTTCCTCGGAACTAGTATTGACCTTGTTTTCACTCCTCCAAACTCTTCCTTAGCACTGGTATTGACCTTTCACTTCTCCAATTTGACGAGCTACAACCTGGTTTCGTTAGGTTTTAGAGTATGTTAATTAAATTTAAAATTATGGCACCATTTAGAGTAGTGAATATAAAGCAAGCCAAGCCTATTATATTAGTTGTCGATCTTTCACTTCTGTCAAATCATGGAATGATTTCCAAAACAAGTTGACATGATCTCCATCATGACAGCAAGGGCCCACCATATTATGCATCACCAAAGAAATCCACGTGGCACTCGCCCATGATATCGCGATCAATAAAGACCTCACAAATTTTGATCACGCGATGGTGGGCAACCATAGATTTCAACCATCGTCAATCCTGTTCACTCAACATAGTCGCCAGAATTTTCACTAACCATTGAGCACCTTTTCCATCTAGATTATAACATCGTCATTGATTTGAAGTACTTGCATCTTGTAACCACTTTAATAACCTGCTATATAACATATTAAAACATGATAGATATATTAAATCACTTTCATCATCCCTTCAGCACTGCCAGATGAGACACATGGTGCTCGCCCGTGATATCGCAATCAGTTGAGTCTCTATGGTGGGGTCATCATGGGATGGCAGGGAATGGCCGCGATCAAACAATGGTTGATCAATGGTCATTAAAATTTATTCCCTGCACAATATAAAACATTTATTAAAGGTATAAGGGGACATCACCTAGGCCGACGACAAACAATGGCTTAAGTTGTTTTTAAACATGGGGGCATGGGGCCAACTTAGAATAGGGAAAAATAAAATCAAGCGAAAGAATTAAAACATTAAATAAAAAAGGGGCCTGACTTAGATGAATTGATGGGCATAAGTTGTTTTAAAACCCCCTCTATAGTAAAAATTAAATGAACTAAAAAATAAAATATTAGAAATCCAAAGTTTAAAAGAAAAATATTTTATTAAAAACATAATAATAAATTAGGCATAAACAAACAAACAAAAAATAGGAATAAAATTTTAAAATAAACAAAAATTATTATAAATAACAAGAAAATAAACATATAATTTTAACAATAAACAAAATAAATTAGAAGAAAATAAATTAAAATACATAATATATAAAGAGAAAATAACCAAATAATAAATATATTTTTAAATTATAACAAATTAAAAGAGAATAAATTATAAAGAGATTATAAGTATATAAATTATAATTTATAAGTAAAAATTAAATTTATAAATTATATGTTTACATATAAATTATAAATAATTAATCAGAAAATAAATTGTACAAAAAATATAAAATTACAAATTAGAATATATAAAAAATGCATAAATTTAAAATAAATTAACAAGAAAATTGAAAAGAGATTAAAAAAAAAACAAAAAATTTAAAAGTAACAAATAACTAGCAATTGCACATTGGTGTGCAATGGGTAAGCCAAAATGTCTCAAAAATGGTGTACAAAAAATGTCTCAATGGAGAAATGATAAGTTCAAACCAACTATGCATCCACTTACAAAACCTCTGAATTAGGAAGATAATCAAGCTCCATTACTCGAATCATATTAATTTTGCAATAGGAAGAGAGGAAGAGGGAGAGATAGGGATATAAAGAGGGAGAGAAAGAGGGGGGAGATCAAGAGAGGGGTAATGAGATAGAGATAGAGAGGAAGATAGATATGTAGATGTAGATGTAGATGTAGATGGAGATGGAGATGGAGATGGAGGAGAGAGAGAGAGAGAGAGAGAGTCGAAGAATGAGAGAGCGATATATAAAAAGATACATATAGAGATGGGAAGTGATATATAAAGAGAAGTAGAGTGAGGAAGATATATATGGTAGAGAGATGGAGAGATAATGTGATAGAGATAGAGAGAGAGATGAAAGAAGAAATATGGAGAGATAGAGATAAAGGGGAAAAGAGATATAAATATAGAGTTCTAGGAAGAGTGAGAAGGAGAGAGAGACATGTCTAGAGATAGAGGGAGACAAATAGATAGATAGGGGGTAGGGAGGGAGTGAGTGAGGGAGATATGGGGAGAGATAGAGAGAGGGAGGAAGAGAAATGGAGAGAGATAGGTAGAGGAGGGATATAGAGAAGAGGGGGAAGAGAGGGAGAGAGATAGGGAGAGAGGGAGAGGGAGAGAGAGAAGAAGAAGAGGGAGAGAGATAGCTCAATATATAGAAAGGGAAAGGGAGAGGGATAAATATATATAGAGGGTGATATAGAGAGATAGAGAGGGATAGGGAAGGAGAAAGCGAGATAGGGAGGTAGAGGTAGAGGTAGAGGTAGAGGTAGAGAAATATATGGATATGGAGAGAGGAAGAGATAGCTCAATAGATAGAGAGGAGAGAGGGAGTAATATAGAGATATGGATAGAGGGGTCAAGAGTGAGAGAAAGAGAGAGATGGAGAGAGATAGAGAAGGGGAATAGGGAGTGTTTGTGTATATGAGTGAAAGAGAGAGATAGAGACAAAGATAGATATGCATAAATAGAGAGAGAAGCGTAGACAAAGATAGAGAGATATAGGGGAGAGAGAGGAAGATAAATTGAGAAATAATGAGAAACATAGAGATAGAGAGGAAGACTGAGATATAAATATCTCTTTCTCTTCTCATCTCTTTCTCTCTATCAATATGTCTATCTCTACCTCTCTCTCCATATATATCCCTCTCTACCTCTCTCTCCATCTTTCTACCCCTCCATCTCTCTCTCTCTTACTCTCTTTTGACATCCCTATTTATCTCCCCCTCTCCCTCTTTTATCTTTGGATATCTCTACCTCTATATATGTCTTTGTCTCCTATTTCTCTTTATCTCTCTCTCTTTCTATGTAACTATCTAATCAAATTTTAGTTTTGAATCTCTCTCTCTCTAGCTTCTAATTTAGATTTTAGATTTATTTTATTATACAAATTAAAATTAAAAATTAAAATATAATTATTCTATAATTGGTATGAGTTTTCCACAGTCCATGCTCCATAACGTTGCACTATATAGCTTTTGGATTCATCTGTGTAAGTTTATTTGTCAACGTTTCGGATCACACACAATGATCCATCGTCATGAAGAGGAAAAATGAAATGAGATTGCAGAACAAGTCTTAATAAAGGGAGAGGGAGAAGCGAAAGGACTACAAAATTTTGAGAAAACAATAAAATAATACCATAAACAAAAGAAAAAGCAAGACTTGTCAACTAACCTCATGTCCCCATGCAGCTTCTTATCTCTATTTTCTGCTTAAATTTAAGCAGCGGGAGAGTTCTCGTGCATAAATTTGATTGTTGGGAGAGGATAATTTGGAATCTTTTCCTATTTTAAAGGAGCAACTATTGTTTAGGAAATAAAAATAAGATGTCGAAAAATAGGGGGGGCTGAAAATAAGCAGCAACTGCTTATTGTGAAAAATGCCATGTGGCTTTACAAATTTCCTTCCCTCCTTTTTATTTACCTCCAATTCCTCCCTCTGAATTTTCCCTCTAAATTTTTCCTACAGTGATACAGTGCAACAACAAGATACATATTTTCATATAGAAAATTAAATTTTTAGTCTTATTGAAAGTATGCATTTTATTACAGTTCTTTGAAATATAGATCTTGCCCTGAATCTACCCATTTTTAAAGAATTTAATTGCAACATAGATTTTTTTTTTAACTTTATTTATAATTGTTTGAGCTTTATAACTGTTTGAACTATATTTTATCTTTATTTATATCTTTATTTATAACTGTGCAACATAGATAATTAGTGTAAAATTGAATGCAAATTCTGCTAGCATCCTTTCTTGTTTGTACAGATTGAGAGAATTATAACAGATCTGATTGTCTTCATTTGTTAATTCTTAGTCAATAATAACATATTTGAATTCTCTATCAATAATTCTTTGTCAAAATTAACATAGCAACAAATGGTAATTAAATATAAAAATATACAGTTCATAAAAATTAATGGCAAGGATTGATAATTAAATATAAGAATATACAGTTGAATTATGTTCTTATTTTAATAGAGGAAAAAACAATTTAAAAAATATACATTTAAAAAAATACAATTTAAAATGACTATTTAAAAATAAGCAGCAAAATCAAATATACATGGGGACACCAGCTCCACCAATTTCTCCTAAAAGAAATGAGAAGTGACTGCTAATGAAAATAAGAAATAAAAAAGGACGCCTTCCTTCAAAATTTCGCAATCCTCCTGTAGTGAAATCCAAACAATTTTCTTCCCCGTAAAAAAAAATTACAATACATTTAACCATCTATTATTGTTAGCAATCCATTGCATCTCTCTTTTTACGTGACATGCTATACAAAGTAGAGCAAGGTTTTCAAGTAAAACTAGGGGCAAAGGAAGTTGAAAGTAAAATAATAATATAAGCATTTTTTTAAATATAATTTTTCGCCTTGATTAACTTTCTAAACAAATATGTGTAATCCATTAATAATATATATATTAACATAAATTATATATATATTAAGTATTATATAAATTTTATGTTTAAATAATAATTAATTAATTCTTTCTTATAATTTTTTTCGATACATAAGGATTATATTGTATTTATACTTATAGATCCAAAGTACAACCGATTAAGCTAATTTCACCAATTCCACCAAGAACCAAAAAACCATATATTGTCTGTACGTATCCTCCAAAATACAGGCCATAGCTTTAGACATTCAATACTTTAAACAATCTACATGTAAACCAATCTAACCAATTCGTGCTTGCATTAACAGAGAAAAAACTAGCTACTAAAATATTAATACCATACACTGCCCCTTCACAAAAACTTATTCAGAAACACAAAGTCTTCAAACACCTCCCTCCATTCATCGCTATCAGTTACCATTAGCCCAAACCATTTCTTCAAGAAGATGACCGCAACTACTACTATGGCCCGATGCTTCATCAACCCAGTACCCTGAAGGTCCAAGAGAAACCAAAAAAATTTCATCGTGTCTTTATCCTTCACCTTCACCACCTCCAATGCATGCAGACATCCTCGCCCTTCCACCACCACCCAAAGGAGCTCATCCATACCACCTAGTAGTCCAGGTATGAACAATTTCCTCACTAAAGTCCTTTCTTCAATCTTTGGGACCAGATTATCCAATAGGGAAGCCAAAAGATGAGAAGATATCTGCAAATTATCATGCCCATACTTCGTTTCCTCCAAAAAATAAGGACCCAAGACCATTTTGACTGCAACTAACACTAGAGGATCATAGTCAAGCAAAATTATTTTAAGGAGTTGATCCGTTATGAAACGAAAGATGCTCAGCCTATCGTTAGACTTGAGCGAAATGGGGGTGTCTGCCCCAAACAAAGCTACACCCGTAACCAAAACCTCTATCAAAAATTTTGAGGACCCATCCATTCAGCTCCCAATAGTAAGCACTTGAGAAAATGATATCCAAACTTCAACCACAACACTAAACTAGAACAAATGCCCACGACATTTTGTGCAAGCCTTAAATGAGTACTTCTACCCACCGCCGCCAGCCTCACCAACCTCCTTCTCCTATGTGTGAGCTGTCTGAATGCAAGTGAATGAATGAAGAGATTTTAATATTTCTTGTGCCTCGGGAAGATAAATGAGTTGTCTTCCCTATGCATTTGGTTGATTGATAGGACAAGCCAACTCTCTCGTACCACCCATGAATTTCCACCCATCACTATCTCCCCTGTACAACTCCAACATGGACGTTCATGACAACATCCTCCAACACCTTGGAGTGCACCCTCCCTACCTCCCACAATTCTTTCTTATAATTATTTTACATAATAATTTCATTTTAATTATATTTTATTTTATATAAAATAATTTTAAAAATTATTATTTAAATTCAAATTATCTAATCAATAAATATTATTTAATATAATATTATAAATTTATTTCATATTATACATATTTTTATGTAACATAATTACTAGATAAATTTTATATTTATATAATTATGAATTTTTTCTTCTAATTATATTATACTATCATTTGATTTTGTTTGATATTTATAATATCTTTATAATATATAAATTTTTAATATATAATTGTTTTATATAAGATACTTGATTTTTACATAATATAATTAAAATAAGATTAATAATTATTAACATTAATATAAGGGCATGTGCAGGATCATCATGGAAAAAACAGGCCCTAAAGTGGCAATAAAATTTAGAAAAATTAGAGTTAGGCAACTTGATGTAAAAATTTGAATAAGTTAACTATATTATTTCAAAAATATGTAAGAATAGAATCTGTTGCAAATTGAATTCAGTTTCTAAACTACTAGGTTTATTTTTATTTTAAAAAAATCTATTTGGTGAAAATTTGAACTTTCAATGTAGTAGTACTTAAATTTCAGGGAAAAAATAAGAAGTAGGTGTCTGTATAACCACCCTAACCACAATAAAATGATAATGTTTTTTTATAAGATATTAGATATAAGTAGAAGACTCATGTCTGAATTTGATGCATATTTTTTTGTAATTTTTTTCAAAGTAAATAATTAATTATGATATTTTATTACAAATTTTAAAAAATACAAAAACTCGTATTTTTGACCACCTTAACTTGGTCAAAACTTCATGAAATTCAATTTTTATTTTTTAATCATATAGTATGTGAAGCATAGAATGTGATGCATGTTTCAGATTCAAAAATGTGATACTCTTTGAAAGCTATATATGTTATTCAATCAGCCTATCAATCAGGACTTTAGTCGTAATTTAAATAGAAAATGAATAATAATTATGTATTAAAGTCAAAGTAAAGGATAATTTATATTGGTGGAAATATAAGAATCTCCTTTAAAAACCTTTTTTGTTTCATCAATTTTGGGTAAAAAAAAAGTCGTCAGCCACATGAGCCATCATATCACTTACATTTCGCCACTTTTTGGCCCATGATGATCTTGCACATACCCATAAATGCATGTAACTATCTTTTATTCCATTAACAAAACTTACATTTATTTTATTGAATCTAAAATACTATAATTAAAATACTATAAAGGAAAGTACTAGCCACTACGTGGCACTTGTCTCTTATGGATCAAATTTAAAAAAAAAAAATCTAAATTTTTTTTTTTTAAATTAATTATTTTTCCAATTTACTTTTTAATATTTTTTCAAATTATAAAATAAGTAAAAACCATTTAATATATGAATTTTATAAAATGAAAATATTCAAAATAATTTAAATTTCCACTTTTAACATATTTCTAATTAACAAAAAAAAGAGAAAAAACAAATTGTAAATTTAATTTTTGTAATTAAAAAATATATAACTAATATATATAAAACAAGTAAAACCATTCAATATATAAATATTAAAAATAATTTAAATTTTCACTTTTAATCTCTTTCTAATTAACAAAAAAAAAAGACATTTTTATAATTTAACTTTTCACCTTTTAACACCTATTTAATTAACAAAATTAGATATTTAAATTATGAACATATTTTAAAAAAAGTTAAAATATATATATTAAACCAAACTATATCAATTATTTCATACATTCAAATTAACCAATTCAGTCCGAGTCTTGAAAAATATGGACAAATTTTAAAATTAAATTTATAGAAGTAGATATTTGTTTTCATTTGTTGAAACCTTCATTCAGTAAATATTGTGGTGTCACCGGATGAGAAAAAAGTGCAGAGTTCGCAAGTAAAATATTAAGAAGTAAAACAAACAAAAAAAATGGAGGGGAAAAAATGTGGTGATGAACTAATGAAATCACTACAATCGTATTGCACTGTACGCAGTTGATATTAACCGTTAATGGTCCATTTTAACTCGTTCATCTCAAATAGGATACACCTTCGTCATAATTAGAAAAAACCTATAATTTGTAAAATGTAAAGAATAGTCATAAAATAATGAGAAACAAGAATTAGAAAAAGAAGGAAAGAAGGAACAATAAATAGAAAAGGACAGACCCAAAGAGAAGAGACAGATGAAAGAAAAACTTGACAAAACATGACGAAATAACAAACTAGAAGAAAAAATGAACTAAGCCAAAGCAATAAGCAGGAACAAATCAAAATTAACAAGAGAAAAAAGAGAGAAGGGAACATACAAGAGCGGGAAAAAGAGAGGACCAAGGGATAGTGTTGGTTGTTTTTACTATAACCAGGTTTATCTTCTAATCTACCTATGGAATTGCCAATTCCAATCAGGGGCAGCTCGAAGGACCTGGACCAATTGACAAGGACTTTAACAAAGCCTCCTACACTTTGGGCTCTGCAAGACTCGGGAGGGTGATCCCTTAATGTGTTTACAACCTCTGCACCAATATTATAAACAACATTAATAACAACAAATAATCTCATTTAATAGCTCAACATAACAAGATAATACAAAAATGAATTGGTTGTTCATCAATAATATCAACTATTTGGAGCATGAGATAACTACAACAACACTTCACAACTTAAGATAGTCATTCATTTGCAATTTGTAGCAAGCTCTAAGCAAAGACAAACAAATACTATACCCCACAAATAAACAAAACTTAGACTAGTGCCATATGCCATTGGAGGAGTCAAATTCATAAGCATCTAAGGATTCATGACAGATTTAACACATAACATATAAGATCTCTGAAAATATTGCCTTACAATACCATCAATTTGTATTCTAACCCAATACTACTTATCAAATCCTTATATAAACATATCCACTTATGACCCCATTCAAGCATTTTAATTATTTCCTTGAATTTAAGCTAGACTGAGAATCATACACATCGCAACAGTGAGATGAACGAAACAACCCTTGATTATTTTATTCAAGATTCTAATATGCTTATACAATGGAGAGACATGAGTTCAAAATGAATCATTCCCATTCAAATGCTAGTACTTTCATGAAACATCAAACTCCCATGAATTCAAAACCTACTACAGAATGACACAAAACCTAACTTGCATTTTCACTGAACCAACAAGCTTTTTACAATTTGCTCTACAACTTTACTTAGAATCGACCCAAAATTATCTAACTTGCTAACCCATATTTCTGGCCTTGAAATCTTTCTTATAGAGAATGAAGGAGCAAACAAGCATCGGGCCAAAAATACACATGTCACCGGTCACTTGGATCGCCCTGTGACATTTCAAAAATCTGTTACAACAGTTGAGTCCCTGGAGAATCTTCTTGTTTACCCCATCTGCTGAAAATGGTTGATGCATTGGCCAAACTTCAAGAAACCTGTGCCAAAACTAGCATCAAAACATAACCAAATTTGTTATAACTGCAACGACTGAGCTATTATCTGCCAGTAGTCAACTTTTTCTTACTCTTCCTCGGTTAAGTATTTATCCACCCATCTCTGATATTCTTCATCTATTGGCCAATCAAAATTAACCACCTCATTCACCTTAGCACTATAAGGTGTGTATTTCACCGCTACCTGATTTGCCTCTCTCTCAAAAGACTCCAAAAATGTGTTGGTGCTAATGATCTTGTCCATAGAACTCAACAACAGGTCATAGTTTGAGTCATCACAAATCAATTTGATTTGTGCATTGCTGACCTCATCTGCTCTATCCTGCCACTGCTGTAGTGATTTAACATTTCCCTATGCATCAATTATATCAGGTAAAGATGTATCACTCCAATCATCAAAACTCTTTACCAATTCTCTAATTTTCCTACACAAATCATCTGGTAAGGCTTGAAAACCTTGCAGTGACTTTACAAATACTTGAGTAGGCCTTAATGATTGGGGCCTATTATCTGTATCAAATCTAGAGGCTTTATACATGATATCTAAATCATTGGCCCTAAGGATCCACTTCTCAACTAAGGGCAGAACTACTTCCTAATCCATAGTAATGTTCTTTATTGCATCCAAAAATAAAGAATACAAAGAATATACTGATGGCAATCTGCCATCAACCTTTTCATTTAAGTGCCTCAAAATTGTGTCAACAACTTCACTCTGCTTTACAAGTGCTCCCTCCTTACTTGCCTTTAAAGTTGCCTGTAACTTTTTAATCTTATTTAGCAACTGCTTCTTAGTAGGATCCATAGAGTATTCAATCTCTTCTTCAACTGGCTCTAATGTAGGACCGAGAGAAGGAGTTTGGATGGGGGACCCTGGAGTAGAAACAATTGAAGAAGTAGGAGGTACTGATCATGATGTGGAAGGCAGTGTCATGATACCAAGATCACTTGAGGACTCCCCAACTTGCCTATACTTTAACCTATCCACCTTAGTTTGCAGCTCAACATTCCTTTGTTGCACCCTGTTGTATTCTCCAATTATAATATTGTATTTCTCCATTAAGCTATTATTTTCAGATTCTTCCCTCTCAATAGTCTTCTGGGCCAATTTGGCCACATTCACAGTTAGGTTTGTAGCCTCTATAGTTGAAGTTTCAGAGGCTCTCTTTATTATTAACCCTCCCCTTAGGTTTGGGCTAATGTCAGTTACATTAGGATTTTTTCCCTGAGGTGCCAATACCCAAATTTCTAGGGTCTCATACTCCTCACTAAAGGAAAAATCTTGCAATGTTGCCTTGACCTCTTCCTCAGAATTTTGCATGGGATGCTTGGATTTTAAAAAGAATTAAATGCTACTGCATCTGCTATATCCCATTCAGGAGAAATTAGCACACCAGCTTGAGTTACTAATTTCCTCCCCTCCTCAAGAGTGATGCTCTTGAATTCTTCCATCAATTCATCCTTTACTTCATCATCATTCTCTTGGTTAGACCTATCAGGTTTCAACTCTCTTCTCCTTTTGCATTTGTCCTGATATTCTTCTAGTCTCGTTCTCCATACCAGTTGTAAGAAACTGGAGTTTTAACAAATGCATCATCATCTAAAAATGCCTTGCATGCCTCCATCCTGGCATCTTGCACACATTGTCCCTTCACATCCATATCAGACAAAACAAATTGAGTTGACCTGGGAGGGGAAGGAATACCAACCTGCATGTCCTGATCTATGACATTGATTTCATCCATCAGAGTCTCTTGTGCCTCTTCAACTCTTTGCCTCTTAGGGCTTGGATTTGATGGTGGTAGTGCAAGATTATCTTGTGGTGATGAGTCCAAATCAATGATCTTTATTCCTCTAGGTGCTCTGATCTTCGAACCTGGTTGTGTTGATGCCTTCATGATTTGTTTTCCTTCTTATCTTCCTCCTCCTCATCACTATTGGCACTCCTCTTTCTCTTATAAAGAGGCCAATTCACCATGGGTTGATATGTTGGCCTTGTTTCAGTAGGCCTCACATCTAGCTTTTGTATGCCGAAGTCCAACTCCAAGTTGACCTTCTTTGTCATCAAAACACCCATGATCTCCTTGAATTTTTCCATCAAGAAATCAATTTTCTTGTGGAATGGGGTGAATTCCATTAATGGATCATATTTGGGATCCATTTTATGCACAATGGCCAATAACTTCTCATATGATATCCATTTTTCCTTGTTCAATTCCTACTTGTTCAAATCAAATTCATTCCTGATCAGATCCTTAGGAAAATTGAACTCATGTGCAAACCTGCCACCTTTTATCTGTTGTCTAAAAAGGGCAAAGAAGCCCTCAAGGTCATGTTGTCGCATGGGACCACACCTTAAATGAAAATGATCAAAAAACCTCCCAAAGTGGACCCATCCTCCCTTTGAGAACACAAAATCAGACACAATGGTATAATAAGGGAAAATAGTCCCTTTTCCCTTCCTTGTTAGGTTGTCTTCATGAATACAACCTATTTGCTACATAACCTCAGCAAACCCCACTCTTGCTGGCACATTGAATGGGAGGATATGTGGAGTTCCTTGGAAGCCATACACCCTTAAAACAGTGTTGACTAGGTACAAGATAATGTCACCCTAGTTGTGACAAACTTTAAAATCTGGCTTCGTCCCCTTCGGTATGAGAAAGTCATGTAAATCCTCAGGGATCCTAGGTACATTTACTATCAACTAAGCCCTGAGTCTAGAAGCAAAGCAATTGTCAAATTGCACAAAAATAACACTCTCCCTGTTGTATGATAAATCTACAGTCCAAGCCTACAGGTCGGTAATCTTTCTCCATTTACCTCTTGCCTTAACTCCATCTTCCTTGAGAAGAAGTCAACATTCTTGTACAAGAACATGTGCATCAGCAGGGAATACCAAAAGAATGGAGTGCCTGAATCCCCTACATGCAACTTTAACATCCCTTCATGTATCTTCTCTGCCAAAAAAGATGCAAAATCATAAACCATAGAGAAATTAGGGTGTTGTATTTGCACCCCCATAAACATATAGGCAATTGGCATTACTATTTTAGGGTTAAAACCCAAAATTTGGCATAATGAATAAAAGGTAGCCAATAAATGGTTTGCAAAACAACTTAGCCTAGAAGGCTCTTGGTCACTTGGACTGATATAAATCCTTGAACTACCTGCACTTTCTAGATGAGGAGGAAGCAACTTCAACCTGAAAAGTGACTTTGACTTTGCATACTCCTGCTTCATCTCCTCAAGATTTATCTAAATCAAGAACAGACTAGGTTCACTCAGGTCAAAAACTTGTTGAATTTCTTCCCTGTTTATACTTAATAAAATCCCTCAATCATTATCTTTGATCACTCTCATAACAGGGTCATAACATGCCGCCACCGCCCTGAGAAAATCC
Organism: Sequoiadendron giganteum; assembly: GCA_007115665.2. Taxonomy (NCBI): domain Eukaryota; kingdom Viridiplantae; phylum Streptophyta; class Pinopsida; order Cupressales; family Cupressaceae; genus Sequoiadendron; species Sequoiadendron giganteum. Next base: position 3,669 of record VCHN02002447.1, on the reverse strand, counting down.
ACATCGGGGAACACATTTGGCACCACCAACATCCCCATGTCATATCTCCAACCATTTGAGAAAGGGTGAGCCAAATTTCGTTATCCATACCACAACCTAAACATCTCTAGACCAGTCATGGGAACCCTAGCATCTGTAATGTTGGAATTCTTGCATACTAATCCTTCACCTAGGGTTCTTCCATGCATCAAAACAAAACCCCTCTTCCTATCATTTGTTGACAATGGGAGTTAATCCAGGAAGTCATCATACAAATTCCTCTTAAAATAATCAACATGGCCAGAATGCTGCTTTGGCGGTGCCATCTCAAGTAAACTAGGGCTTCCTTAAAATTTCAAATCTTTTGAACAGACTAGGGCTATACAGAAAACAAAATTATAGCAAAACCTTGCAATTTCTTACAATTCAACTAACCAATAGCCCTAAAACAACTATCAACAAGCTTTCTGACAAGCACACCACAATTCTTCTCAATATCTTAATTAAGTTTACTAGGAAGCACAAAAAATAACTCATGATGTTTATGCTTTGTAGAAGACCAAATCCTTGCTGTGACAACTCGTAACTTCATCCTTGGCTCTGAAAATGCTTTCACAAAGGTGCTTGAATACTTTGTGAGAAAATAGAGTGAAAGAAAATCACTTTATGTCAATCAAATCGAGCCAGTAGACATCTCATCTACCATTAAAGCTTACTTGCATGCCACGCCAACGACTCCAATCGCATTTGATGTGAATTCAAATTCCAACCGTCGATCATTCACTTTTGTTAGATCATTGAACGACTACCCTCAAAAAGGCTGACATAATCTCCATCTCAACAGCAAGGGTCTGCCACATTATGCATCACCAAAGAAATACACGTGGCACACACTCGTGATATCGCGATCAATAAACACCTTGCATCTTCTGATCATGTAATGACGTGCAACGATTGATCTCCACCATCAACAATCGTGTTCACTCAAGACAGTCACCAATGTTGAGCATAACTATCAAGCAGATTTTTCATCAATATTATAACATCTCCATTCATTTTGAGCATGTGCATCTTGTAGCCACTTTAGTAACCTACCGTATAACACATTAAAACCCGACAGATATATTAAATTAATTTGATTCTTGTCGACATCGCCAGCTAAGACACGTGGCACTCACCCATGATATCGCAATCAGTTGAGACTCTATGGTGGGGTCATCACAGGGTTGTGGGGAACGGCTGAGATCAACTGACGGTTGATCGACGGTCATTTAAAATTGTTCCCTGTAAAAAGAAAACATTTATTAAATGGACAAGGGGGAACAACCTAGGTCGACGAAAAATGATAGCTTACATACCGATGAAATCTCATTTGAGGATATATATCGGGAAAATAAAGTTCACAATCTCTATTGGCAAGATAATGAGCATCGGCATGAGGATATGAAGTCATATCGAGCTTACATATGTCTTATCGCTTGGAGCACAAGGAAATATATCAGCTAGACTAGAGTCATCGAAGTAAGGTTCCTGAAGTCAGCCCGAGACATTCATCCAGTCTTGCCGATAAAACAAAGGAGGATTATGTCGATGGGACAATGTTACCGGGAGTAATTCGAGGAGTCCTGTCGACCTTCCATGATACACCGACAGGATTGGACCTCGTGACATGTCTGGAGAGAATGATTATCAGAAGGACATGGTTCATGGTTTTGCCGATGAAGAAATTCATCGGTGAGACAAAATTCAACGAGGAGAGATAAGAAGGTCACAATGAGTGCAGTTCTATCGACAAGAAAATCGTTATGTCTCAGTGATCATAATTTATGAAGGAAATATCTCAACGAGATACACATCTCCAAAGTAAGATGAGGAATATCTGCCTGACTTGCTAAAGTCACAGCGATAGGTTACTTCAATGGGAGTTGTAGCGATATACTTAAGACCGAAAGGGTAACTGTCGGGAAGACTTAAGGTGTCAAGGAAACTACGAGATGTCCTAGTGGGTGTTTAATGAATGTTGGTGAAGGCTCAAACAAAAGGATCACCTGAGATTTGAAAATGTTTGGCCAACAAATTACATGATGTGATAGTGAGAGTTTCGAAAAAACCAGCTACGCTCGTGTTTTAGCTAAAACATTAATGGCGCCATGGAGCATAAGTAATTTCAGGAATCAAGACGAATTCAATTGAAAACATCATTGCAGAATTGACAGTGGAAGAAGTAGAGGAGCAAGCGAAGGACCAGGGTATTCTCTCAATTCAAAATCTCGGGAAAAAAATAGTAAGTTCTTCATACCTTAAATTTGCAATTTTGAAGAATGGAAGCCACTAGTTCAGGAAAATCAAAGGGTAGAAAGCATGGGGAAAGTGGTCAGTCAAAAGGGAAAAAGTAGAAAACTGAAATTCAGCTAGAGGGTACTGAGCATAAGCTGAATCAAGATCTTATTGACCAACTACCTGGCTCTAGACCCAAAGCCAGACGCTCTGCACAACTTAGGGTAGAAGTGGATAAACTAGATGATAAATGTAAGCTCATAGGAGATATTTGGACTCCAATAAGAGGTTATGAACTGTTTAGCTTTCATTACTATTGGAGGAATCACTTTGAACCAGTATGTAACCCGTGGAAGCTTAATCTAGGAAAGTTAGTTTGCCCTAATGTTTTTGTCGATGTTAAACTGGTGAAATTGTTGGCCACTCATTATAATTCGAGACTTAAAGCTATCTATGACCCATCTGGGAAACCATTGATACACATATCAGAGGATGCAATAGGCGAAGTTTTTAAATTGGAAGGGGTATGCAATGAAGAGATTATATGTGAAGAGCTGGAAAAAGAATTCAAAAGGATGGACACCATTTACAAGGGTTGGAGATTTCCCTTGCATAAAATTAGACATGGTGGTAAACCAATTCCGCTAGAAGATAGTGAAGGACCCCCATTCCATGTAGATCTTTTTGAGCCCTATATGAAATACACTTATTTATCAGTGGGTCAAGTATTGGGAATGGAATTCCTTGATTATATGGCAATTGTGCCCATGGTAATTTTAGTAGATATTCAGTATCACAACTCAAGACCTTTTGATTATGCCTCACATATTTTTAAAGGGCTCGATTCTGGGTTGATGGAAATAAAAGGTGGAGCCTCTATCTTACACCTCAAGAATTACTCACTGTTGATGTACATAGTGTTGTACATCAGACATGAACTAGGGTTGTGGCCTCAGGAGATGAGAATTTCATAGTTTGATAAGGAAGGCATGTCATTACCTATTCAATCATGGACTACTATTTGGGATAGCAGGTTTGCTAACTCTAGTTTTGTATGCTTTGAAGAAAATTTTGTGAAACCATTGTACAAGTTTTATAATCATCCATGTGCTTATTCTTTGTCTGATGAGATAAAGAGGTTTCTCAGGCCCAAAGATTTCAATGGACCAATTAGCCACAATTGGGGGCATTGGTATTGTTTGGAGAATGCTACCATTATTAGGGTTTATGGATTTGAAGATGCCCCATTCATTTTGCCTAAATGGTTCCTGACAGGATTGCATACTTGGAAATTGTTAGGTAAATGGATTTTTCTAGTGTTATGAATTTAAGTTCTTTTGGAAAACAGGCTTTTATACCTAGTACACTATGCTTCGGTGATTTTACTGTATTAGCAAAGGAAGGGTATAATCT
>VCHN02004505.1:0-11734 GCA_007115665.2 Sequoiadendron giganteum | reverse complement strand
AAAAACTTGCAGCATTCATGTCTCGATCGGTAAAGACATTAATGGTGCCACGAAGTGTAAGAGATTTTGCATATCAGGGTATGATCAATTGAAATCATTGTCTCACAGAAGTCAAAGTGAAGGAGAGCAAGGGAACTAGCAGAGCAATTAAGGCATTCACCTGGCTTGAGTTTGGAAGAAGTTATAGTAAGTTTCTCGTCCTCTTAGAATTCGTAAAAATTTGAATTATGGAAGGCACTGGTTCAGGAAAACTAAAGGGAAGAAAACCCGGGGAGGGAAGCCAATCAAAAGAAAAAAAGAAAAAGACTGAGTTGCAACCAAAAGGTACTGAAAGGAAGCTAAATCAAGACCTCATAGACCAGTTACCTGGTTCTGGACTTAAATCTAGGTGTTCTACACAGCTCAAAGTGGAAGTTGACAAATTGGATGACAATGCAAATTTATAGGTGATGTTTGGACTCTGATTAGAGGCTATGAGTTATTCAATTTCCATTACCACAGGAGAAATCGCTTTGAGCCAGTATGCAATCCATGGAGGCTCAATTTAGGGAAATTAGTGTGCCCTAATGTTTTTATTAACGTCAAACTGGTAAAATTGTTGGTCGGACACTATGATTCGAAAAAGAAAGCTATATGTGATTTGTCAGGGAATCCATTGATACATGTATCTGAGAATGCAATTGCTAAGGTTTTCAAAATGGAGGGAATATGCAGTGACAAAGTAGTGAGTGAAGAGCTCGATAGTGAGTTTAGAAGGATGGACACCATTATAAAGGGTGGAGGTTACCTCTGCATAGAATTAGGTGTCATGGCAAACCTACTCCAATGGAAGACAGTGAGGGGCCACCCTTTCATGTAGACCTCTTCGAACCTTACCTAAAATATACTTACTACTCAGGGGGACAGGTATTAGGGATGGAGGTACCTGAGCATATGGCGGTTGTGCCCATGGTGATTTCTGCAGACATTCAGTACCACAATTCCAGATCATTTGACTATGTTGCACATGTTTTTAAGGAGCTGGATGCAGGTTTGATGGCGATAAAGAGTGGTGCTTTTGTTCTCCATCTCAGAAATTACTCATTGTTGATGCACTTAGTGTTGTATTTTGGACAAGAGTTAGGTTTATGGCCCCAGGAGCTGAGGATTTCACAATCTGACAAGGAAGGTAGGCCATTGCTTGTTCAATTATGGACTACTATTTGGGACAACAGGTTTGCCAATTCAAATTTCTTGCATTTTGAAGAATTTTTTGTGAAACCCTTGTATAGATTTTTTAGCCATCCTTGTGATTATTCTTTCTCTAAACAAGTAAAAAGGTTTCTTAGGCCTAGAGATTACAATGGACTAATTAACCACAACTGGGGGGATTGGTATTGCTTAGAGAATGCCACAATGATTAGGGTTTATGGCTTTGAGGATACACCTTTCATTTTTCTTATTTCTTTCCCAGATAGAATTGCATACCTAGAAATTGTTAGGCAAATGGATTACTCCAGTGTTATGAACTTAAGTTCATATGGGAAATAGGCTTTTATGCCCAGTACATTGTGTTTTAGTGATTTCACTATATTAGCCAAGGAAGGTTATGATCTGATTCTGGACAAATTATTGCACTACAACATGAGAAGAGCACCAGTGAGAACGAACTTTGATCCAGAAGGGTATATCCACTCTGCCAGACAAAAAGTAAATCTCGGAGGGTACCATCATGTGCCCTTTAAATCTGATGACATAATCAAAAACCTAGAGGTAGAGGAAGCTGAAATTGTGATTGAAAAACATAATCAGGAGTTGGTGGATGCTGAGTTGTTATCCTCCATTAAGGGGATTTCAAAAATAGATAGGCCACAAAGCTCATCTGGCAAAGTTTCAAGAATGAAGACTCAGGAGTATGCCTATGTTGCCAGAGAAATAGATGTTGAGGAAACCATGGATGTAGATACAAGACATGAAGACTATAGGTCTTTCATATCAGATGATGAATTTATAAAGACCTCAGAGTTTAAGGCATTTTTATATAAGCAAAAAGGGAAAGAGATAAGGGGACAGGTTGACAATGTCACTCCAGGGAATGAGGATCAACTATTAAAAATCTTAAAGGATGAAGTAGACAAAGAGATGATTGACATGACCCCTGAAAAGGGGAGGGAGCTACTTGAAAAGGCAGGTGCTATGATTTATCCAAGTTTGGATATGAATTATGCATTAGTTTTTGATAGTTTCTTAAAAGATAACAATGCTACCCACAAGCTCAGTATAGAGAAGGTGACGGAGGTATACACAGGATCAAGATACAATCCTGATGATGAAACATTGATGATTTGGGCCTTGTATCCTCCTCACAAGAAATCAATTGTTATTGATACTGAAAAGGCATTCAGACATGTCATGACCCTGAAGGCTGGGGAGGTTGATCCTGTAGTGACTACTGATATTGGGATAAATATAGCCAAGTTGAATAAAGCCCAAATCCAAGCATTGATAAGGGAAAGGGAGATGTACAAAACCAATAATGAGAGGATGTTGAGAGAGAATGAATGCTTGAAAGACTTGGTAGGTGCTGTAACAAAACCAACAAGGATGCTCACTCAAGGTGAGAGTTCAGAAAAAAAAGACCGTTGGGAAGGGTCAACTGCATACTCTCAAGGGAGAATGGATGCATTTTCTGCAATAATCAAAAAAAGGAAAGTAGTTTTAACCACTTGGTTAAATAAACTTTGGGGAAAACATTCATAGTACGTAGATGCAATAAAGGAACATAGGAGAGTGGATAGCAAAATTCAGGAAAGAATTAAGGAATTGGAGCAGAAGGACACTCCTAGTAATGAAGAGATTGAAAATGCCAATTGTATTATGGATAGGCACAGGGATTTTTTTGAGGAGTTACAAGGGGATATGCAGGGATTGAAAAAGGCTACCAAAGATAGATTGACCAAGTTATGTGATGATGAAGGGAAAATGAAGGAAGCGACTACATGGAAAAGTGAGTGCGAAACAATACTCCAAGGGATGCTGGAGACAACCACTACAAAAGATGTGATATTGGATGCAACATGTGAGCAAAATGAGCGAATGATAATGATGGAGATTGTGATCCGCGATGCATTGGGAGATGCCAACACTCATGCACGCCAGGATTATACGGAGCATATGTCTGTAGTCCATTTGTGGCTTAACATAAATTAGTTAATAGTGGATTTGTTAAACCTTTTATGCTTTAAAACATTTTGAAAAGGCACATCCTTTTGCAAACTGATGTATAAGTATCCGTTGTTGGATAAATGTAAAGGGGTAGAAGATAGAATTAGAATAGGATAGACTGCTGTAAGCATTAAATTTTCAGAAATGATGACATTCAAGGAGACTATGTTGCATGTATGAATTTTGAAGGAGATAATGAAAGACTATTGATTTAGTGGCTTCATTCTGGCATCAATTGTTTGTTGGATTCTTGCGATTATTTGATTGTCTCCAATTTGATGTTTCTTGTTTGTTTAAATTGAAGTATCAAGTATATATTCAATTTATCAATACACATTTGTTGTTTCTGTGCGATTTGGTTTATTGGATTCTTTAAAGAAGAATTAAAATTCCTTTCAATAAATTACAGTAACCTGGGAATGCCATTTGGATCAGTAAGAAGAATCAGATAATTAGATTTGATATTGTGCCTCAAGTAGGGTTTATCAATTACACTCTTGCATGTTTATACCAGTTGTAAACTCATAGTTATATGCCAAGAAATTAGAGGACCTGCTAGATAGAAACCATTCATTAAAGGCTTTCATTTGACTCTGTTTTACCCAATAAGGCACTAGTCTCCCTTATTTACATTACATTAGTTTTATTCATTTCATTTAACATCTCTTAATTGAACATATTAATTCATACCTTGATATTGCATATACAATTTATACCAAAGTAGGATCATATCTTTCCACTGTTAAATTGCCATTTGTGGATAGTTAGATCAAGTAGGAAACATAAATTGAACATATTAATTGAGTATAAGAGTCAACCAATCATAAGGAAAACATAATATGAAGATGAATTTTCTCAAATCTTGTGGTTGTAGATGCCCTTTTGAAATCTATGCAAAATGTGGGAGGATAGACAAAGCTCATGAACTATTTGACACAATGCCTTGAATAATTGTAATCTCAAGGAATACACTCTAATTAGAAAAGTCTCATCACTGCCCTCATAACAATCTATCAATTTTTTTTAGTGTCTATTGTGTTATACCCAATTTGGGACATGGGGTATAACAAAATAGACACTAAAATAAATTGAGAGATTACAATTCTTTGAGACATTTTGTCAAATAGATCACAAGCTTTTTCTATCCTTCCACATTCTGTATAAATTTTAAAAGGGCATCTACAACCACAACATTTGAAAAATTCATCTTCATATTATGCTTTGATGGATGTCTATACCTTGTTCCAAATCTCCCATATTAAGGAAACCAATAAGGATTTTGGTGAAGGTTGTGGAATTTTTCTTTGCATCTACCAATTGCATTTGTTTGAAAGTTTCTAAAACCTTTTCAACAAATCCATTATTTATATATTCTAAAATCATTATAGTACACAATTTCACATTTATTTGGCTTTGCATCTACCAATTGTATTTTCTTGAATTTCCCTACAATATTTTCAATGTAGATCTCTTTTGTGGATATCTTATAGTCCTTGTAGTCCACATCACTTTGTTTTTTGAAGAAACTAATACCATATATTTCTTATTTATGTTCTTATTTTGCATACATGTTTATAAGTTTGATATTACAATTAATAATATTAATTTTGGCAAGACATTAAAAGATTTTGTTGATTTAAAAAATATATGCATCCCAATGTAAAAATGCCAACAATGGAAGCAATGATTGTAACACATAATTTTTGATGTAGTATCCAATTCAAAGGATGATGTTACAATTTAGGGTTATGATTGGGTATTTAATTAGAGTTAGGATTTAGTGTTCGGGTTAGTATTAGGTTTAGAGTTAGGGTTAGGGTTAGGAAAAATAATGTTAGGATTAGGTTAGATTAGGGTTTATGTTTTATGGTTAGGGTTAGATTTAGAGTTTTGGTTATGGTTGGGATTAGATATGAAATTAGGGTTAGGGTTTAGGATTACAATTAGGGATTATAGTATTAGGGTTATATCTAGAATTAAGTTTTAGGGTTATTGTTATGATTAAGGGTTGTTTTTATATTTGTCTTAGAGTTGGGGTTAGGATTAGGGCCAGGGATAGGGCTAGGGTTAAGTTTAGGGATAGGTTTAGGGTTATTAGAGTGAATGAAACTAATTAATAAAATAAATAATATTTAGGGTTAGGTAATTAGGTTTAGGGTTGGGGTTAGAGTTTTGGTTGTGGTTAGGGTTATAAAGATAGGATAAAGGTGAGGGTTAGGGTCAAGGTTAAGGTTTCGAGAGAAAGGGTTAGGTTATGATTTGGATTACCCTAAACTCTAACCATAACCATAAACCTAATTCCAAACCTAACCCTAAAGAAAACACATAACCTAACCCTAATTGTAGTGTTTGAGGCTAGGCTCAAACACTATATAACCTAACCCTATATAACCTAACACATAACCTAGCACTAGAAAAAATTCTTCTCCCAAACAATCTCTTCTACTTCTATTCACGCCTATTGGAGTTGCAACATTCAACATTGGTGCTTCAACCATTCATTCAAAGCTAAGAATTTGAAAGAAGTGTTCATTTGTAATATAATTAATCATTTAACAATATTATAATTATTATTAATCTAATACAATATTAATATTATTAATAATATACCAATAATATTAATAATCTAATATAATTACTATTAATCTATAGATTATATATAATCTTAATATATCAAATATATCATTATAATTCATATAATGTAATATAATATTGTTATATAATATATTAATATTATAAAATTACTATTAATCAAAGTGATTTAATATTTATGTCGAGTTTTAATACATTATATGATAGGTTACTAAAGCAGCTCCGAGATGCACTTGCTCAAAATCGACGGTGATGTTATAATCTTGATGAAAAGTTGCTTGATGGTTATGTATTCAGTGCTGGTGACTACTATGAATGAACACGATTGCCGATGGTGGAGATCAATGGTTGCCCGCCCTCGCATGATACAAATATGCAAGGTGTTTATTGATTGTGATATCACGAGCGAGCGCCACGTGTCTTTCCTTGGTGATGCATAATGTGGTGGGCCCTTGGTGTTGAGATGGAGAGTACATCAGCCTTTTGAAGGCAGCTGTTCGATAACTTCTCAAACATAAGAAGATGTGATTTTGGCCCTATTAGGAGAAGAATAAAGAACAATGGAAAATATTTAAAAGTTGATTCTCAACATGAGAATGTATTATACTCATGAGGTAATAATAATTAAAAAATAAAAGTGAATGTTATTATTGTAAGAAAAAGGATCACATAGTGTGGACTTGTATAACTCGAGCCAATGATGTTCTTGAGGGAGAACTTAAAGAAAAATAAAATGATGTTAGCTTAGACTATATATTTGTTTGTTTCAATCAACATGTTTTATTGTGAGGAATGTAAAACTTAACGGAGGGTGTTGGAATATTAAGATTAACATTAATAAATTCACCTTACTAACTTATTAAAGGTGCTACTTTTCGTAACTCTATAGCCCAACTATTCAATGGTCATTTTTCTAATGACTCCTTTCTCACTCTCTTGGAGGACAAACGTGATATTATTTAGGATATTCAATGCCTAGATATTTTCTGGAAAGCTTTAAGGTCAAATATATAGTGGCATAAAACTCAATGTTATAGGAAATCATTCTTAGCCAAGCCCAATTTGTTCAATTCCTATGGATAGAATGGGGTTGATCATAAGGAAGTGTTGAGATTCCTAAGGATCTCTTTTACCTTTTAGGTTTCTCCTTCCTCTTTAAGGAAACATATCATTTCTAGAGCTGAGAAAAATTATCATATTAAATTATGAAGCCCCTTTCTTTGGCAAGGAGATTCCATGTGTTCAAAAATTCTTGTTGCACACATTTCCATTACTCATGTTGCTAAGAACCTTGCAAATCCTCATATTTGAAGATTGAAAAAATCCAAAGGTACATTTTATGGCCTCCCTTTAACCAAGGAAAATGGTTTCACAAAGTATCCTAGGAGTTTTATTATTTCCCTCATGACTATAATAGGCTTGGCTTACTTTATATTCACTACTCTAAATGGCGCCATAATAGGCTTTTCTTGCTTTATATTCACTACTCTAAATGGCGCCATAATTTTTTTAAATTTAATTAACATACTCTAAAACCTAACTAAAGCAGGTTGTAGCTCGTCAAATTGGACAAGTGAAAGGTCAATACCAGCGCCGAGGAAGACTTTGGAGGAGTGAAAACAAGGTCAATACCAGCACTGAGGACTAGGTTGAGGGCACTCAGGGAAAATCGACGACCAAGGGACAATGAGTACTGTAAGTTTGGCACCCCCATTCTCTTTAACCTGCAATTTTCATGCCTAGTTTCCAAAGATCTTCTCGTACATTGGCCCCCCCATTCTCGTAAAATGGTATAAGATAAGATAGAAAAAATAAAATAGCTTAGTCTTTCACATTTTATAGTGATTACTAGAGGCACATAGACCAATTCTTCATAATAGAAGAATTTGATCATACTTTTCCAATGATGGCATTATGAGAAAACCTTAGGTTAAATGAATAATTCCTAGCTAAGTTCTTGAAATCATGTCCAACCGTATAAGAGAAGACCGCTACTATGTGTACTTGGATAACATGGAGAAAGGCTCTTTGGGATCTTTCATCAATCTACGTATTGTTAAATTTTAACACCTAAAAGTGAGAATGAAGAATCTTTCCTAGAATGGTGGCCAATTATGCTTCTCAACACCTAGATTACAAAATCCTTGTCAATATCATTGCCATCATAATTAAACCTATTGCTTGAGATATAGTCATAGAGGTAAACAAATTGGCTTTCTTGATAGTAGATACATTCTAGACAATTCAATCCTTGCATCGAAGATTGTTGAATGGGCCCAACAAACTACTCATGATGCCCTTACTATTAAGTTAAAAGTTTGACAAGGCATATGATTGCATCAAATGTCCTTTCATTTATAAAAGGCTCAAATGGATTTATTTTCAACCCTAAATTATTCACACATTCAAAATTACAAAATACCAGTTAATGAAGAACCTTCATTTGAAGGTGATGTCGTCATGACCTTTGAATGAAGAGCCTTCATTCAAAAATGATGCCATGTCAAGACTTTCAAATGAAGGTATTTTTTATTTTAAATATTTCATGTCCAAAATGCTTTATAAAAGGAACCTTTGCATGAAGCACCTTCAAATGAAGACCTTAATTCAAAACAATGAGACATAAGTCATTTTAATACCCACTCCAAAAAGGTAACGGCCGAATATATCTCACCCAAGGTTTTACTTGGAACATTAGGATTTTTATGAAAGCCAAGGTAAAACCCAACCTTAGGTTCCTCCCAAACAATGTAACAAGCCAAGACAAGGGCAAAACATAAATGGAATTTAAAGAACAAGATTTGAAACTCCATCAAATCCACCATGATGCACACCAATCCACCGAGTTACAGTTCCAAGATAGTGGGTGGATTGGTGGATGTCATTTCTATTTAGCCCTCAAACCCTTACACAGGCACAATAGGGCAGTCCCTGTATTTGATTGTTTAATCCCACAAAACAGTGATTGAGAACTTCAAAACAAATGCAAATGAAAGGGAACACATATATTTATCTACACCAATGATCTCAGAGCATTTCAAGCTTGTATGGATCCATACAACACAAAAGAACTTCAAAAAAATTGTAAAAACACAGAAAATTGATTCAAGAATGTGGTATCTGATATGAAATTTTGGTATCAACTCCTCCAACAATTGCAATGGGATGGGAATACAATATGATAGAAGTGGGATAAAAAATGCATTGTTTGAAGCATCAAACCAATATGCAAAGATGAAAGAAAGTGCTAACCCCTTAAACTGAAAAAAGTTTCTTTTAACTCTAGGTTTGTTAAGTAGCCAATTCTTTTAAGTTATCAAATCCTACCATCATACATAATCAAAATGTTGTTGTTTCAAATGACTATAAGCACTAAATTTCACTATTTGAAGATGTTGAAACCTTGTCATAGAGAATTAGAACATTGATGCGACCACTCATCCTACCTTAAAACATATCAAAAGTCTCCTAGCAATTACAATTAGAGAATACATTTGACACCTTGGTTGTTTAACTGGTGGATCATAGTCACATTTAACACTTGTTACAAAGTTTGGGAGTTAAAATGTTAAGTAGATTTGATTTGTGATGGACACATTTGGACGGTAGTAACAATAACTTGCAATCTATCAAGACTTGATTACCTTATAACCTATCAAATTCTAGCGATGAAATAATAGATTAATCATAATGTCACCTTCGGATCACATCACCATGAAAGAACTTCATCCAACATCCTTATGAGTGCAAGCACCACAAAATAGGTATTTGTCAGATTTGTCTTCCTCAAGCGAGGGAAATTCAGGAAGAGAAGAGGAAAGCGAGACATGTAGTAGGTCTAAAAGAGGGAGATCAACTAGAGGTCAAAAGATTAGAAGAAAATTTCGTAAACACATGGAATTTTTTCTTGCTGAAGGGGGGTCATGTTATTATGATGATGAGAGCATAGGCAACATCGAGGTGCCCTTGAGGTACAAACATCTACGGAAACAATGGGTACCCAAGGAACTTCCTCCAATAAACATTGATCTTTGTGTCAACGAGAGGATATATCGCATAGCACCATCGTCATTACATGGTTTGTGCCTATTTTGCATGGACGGCATAAAATTTTGTTACAAAAAAGTTACAGAGTTGATGGAGTATGTTGGACCCTATTACAGTTACAAAGATTGGATGTAGCTGGTTCAATATACACGAAGTATGTGTAGGTATGCACTATCAACAAATTATATACAACTAAAAGATAAGGATCAAAATAAAGGAGTGGCTAGGTACATTGACGGGAGGCCAAAAGCATCAGGGAATATTGCAGGGTTTATAAATAGTACATGGCCTGGGTCAACAAATAAGCAACCCAATTGTATATTCGAAGCGCGAGAGGGAAACCGTGTATTCGTATGTGTGATAAAATCAATAACTGCAGGGGAAGAGTTACTAATCAATTACAATTTGAATCACTTAGATACAAACACAATTACTATGGGGGTGGTATGTACTATATATATACCATTTTACCCAACCTCCAATTAATGACTCCAATATACCATTTTATTATTATGTTTTTTTTCGTAAGTCTATTGGTTTCATTTCGGTAATATTTTTTATATTTAATTTTTGTCACAGCGGGACATTGATCATACGAGGAAGGCTCTGGCCCAGAGCACAGATCGCGATCCATCTTCAGGCGCTTCTATTCGATAGGTTTATGTCATTGTAATTGTACAAATTAGATACGAGCAAAATGTTTTATTATTATGTTTTTTTCATGAGTTTATTGGGTTAATTTTGATAATGTTTTTAATATTCTTGTTGCAGTTGGCTGATCGGGGAAAGGCACCAGCACTACAGGAGAGCATCTATATGGAGGTGCAGTCACTATTATGTGATGATGACATCACATTTTCCACAAACCCTATGGATATGATGAGGAAGGCCCAAAAAAAATGCAATCAAGAAATCCTTCAGTTGGTATTCGTAGTGCCTCAAACAGATGAGATAAGATAAAGGGTTAAAATATTGTCTCAGAGAGCACAGAACTTGGAAGTAAGCTATCATGAGATCTTTAATTATAACATAAGTTCATTCATGGTTTTATATTTTGTACTCTTTTATGTCATGAACTAAAATATGTGTTGTTTTTACAGGATTATTTGCGTCCTCATGATCATGTTGCTGGCCGTGATCAAGGTACTGCAAGTGTTTCCCGGGAAGTAGGGGATGGTACAAGTGTCAATCCTGATCTTCCTGCGCATACAACACATCATCCAACCCCATCATCTATGCCTATATTGTCATCTGAAATATCGGCAACACATACCATGCAGGCATTCAGTAGTCCACCCTCTAGCAGCGAACACATGCCACTACATGTGTCAATACTGGTGATGTTTTAGCAGCATTTCCTGGATCTTCCCGTATTACTGGTATGGGAACATTGTCGGTCACATTTGTGGTGACCGAGGATTTCCTTCCCATAAAGATAGAGAAGGTCCCAAGTACTTTAAAATGTTTTAATTATTATTTTTTTATTTTTTTAAGTAAGTGCTAACAGTGGGGATAGCGCCCTATTATATTGATTTACAAAATGGCAATATTTGCCTACATTATAATTGCTTGTTTATAGCCACTATATATCCAACTATATGCTTATCATGCTTTATGCTACTACATAGCTATATACTACTCCCAGTGCGTACCCCAGCTTTACTGCATGTTTCATTCTCCTTTTGTTGAACCAATCCTCATTTTGAACAAACCTTGCAAAGGCATTCATGTCATTGTTGATTATGCCCACTCGATATACATCCCATGCATTGCCTAGGAAGTAGCTCATTGCCTTGGTTTGGTGCTGTGAGCTGCTAGTGCATTCCTCCCCAACTTCAGCCTCCACTTCTTTCCCATCTCCCCCTGCCCTGTTTTCTCCAAAGATGTATTT
>VCHN02003217.1:0-14685 GCA_007115665.2 Sequoiadendron giganteum | reverse complement strand
ATCTCTATGGAAAAGGCTATGATATATGCAAGGAACTAGGTTTTGATGGAACAAGTGGTCTTCGAAAGGCCAACAATGGAAGGAGGGAACCTGTTATCATAAATGCAAGACCAAGGTACATAGGGCTAGGGTTTGACCAAATCTGAACTGACTATCGGCATACCTATGAAAGTTCAAGTGAGGGTGTAACAGCTACAGAAAGTGTTGAGACACGTAAATAATCCTTTACCAAAACTGACTCTAATGAATCAGAATGGGGATCTGAGAAAACCCTAAGTGACTATGACATTGAAAAACTATTCCTGGACCCTGGTCAACTCACCTTCGAAGAAAAATTCTGACAAGAGTACAACATTGACCCTATTGACCAACATTCCAAAAATAAGGAATGGGTAAGCATTCCTTGGGATCCAGAGGAACATAAGGTGTCATCGGCAACACATGAATCATCCCACCCCATTCCCAAGCCCACCCAAGAACCTAACGTGTCTAAACCTACTATGCATGCTTCTGAAATGCCAGCCACTAGTCATGATGCTGATAATTTTATCCCCTATTATGACTTTGAATTTGACTCATCTGACTCAGAATATGGTCCATCCATTGCATCTGACACGGAAGTTGAAATTGACAACTATTCCTTCACACTTGAGGCTTCAATTTGCACACTTTTTTCATATTCCCCATCTTTCACCAACATTGACAATGGGATTCCCCTTATTTACCCACAACTGATTGAATGGGACCAACAAGAACCATCAGTGATGGACATCTTTCAGAATGATGAGGCAATAGCAGAAATCATGGGGTTCTGAGAAGGCATACCATGGGGTGATCACAGAACAAGGTTTTCCATTGATCTAGATTGTGCAACTTACTTTGGGGAGATTGTGCAATCCTCCACCCACAAAAATAAAAAGAATAAAACAAAAATGAAATGTCTTTAGGTGAAAACCACAAGGCACCTTCTGACAGAAAAATAGTAAAAAAAAGGACGTATCCGAAGGTCAAAACCTCTCTAAGGTTCCTAAGGATGGAGGATTGGAATCAAGGTGCGTCAATAAGGTCTAATAGACCATTAGAATGCATTTAGGTCATTTTTGCAAAGCAATGTAATGTTGTTAATGAAGTTCAAAAGAATGCAAATATGGGTTTATGAAGGGTTTAGCATGTGAGGTCTTTGTTTTTGTTAAATTAGGTCATATTAGACCATTTAATAATGTATTGGGTCATTTTAGAGATATCTTGGAGGTATTGGGGGTTAAAAGTGCAAAATTGACAAAGTTGTCAAAATTGCCAATGTTGTAATGCAAAACTGCAATTTTTGGGAACTCAACGGTCAAATGGGAATATGAAAGTTGGTTGGATGGTTTGGAGGGAATTTTTAGGAGATAAATATGTGTGATCCATTGATGTAAGTCATTTTTGAAAATATTTAGAGGAATATTCAATAAGAATAACCCCTATTTATGCTTAAATTTATGTATATCTCTATAAATCTTGCATTACTAGTAATTTATATGGCTTCATACTGTAATTAATCAACCTAAAAGGTTGTGAATACTGTAGAGGGGTGAGATACCTACATTTTTCATTTGATTTGAAGGTTTCAAGTTGAAAATAGTGCAAGCTTGATTTAACTTATAGTCACCAGTCTGTAGGAGTAGATTTAAGGGTTTGAGGATTTAAGAATGGAATAAGGCCCATTCCACCATTTGTACTCCTATTTCTAAGTGGAATGGGCATAATATATTAGATTTAGGATGGTATTTCCTAGGGTTTGATCTATATGGTGAGTTTTGGGGAAAAGACATGACTATCCTGAAGAAAATGGTGAATTTGGGCACTAAAGTGATGGTTTTGAGAGAGAGTTTGATAAAATAATGTGAGTAGAGGTTGTGTGAAGGTTTTTTGAGTTTGATCAGGCATATTGAAGAGTTTTGGAGGCAGTGGCAAGATTGTATGAGGTCGGGAACCATTAATTTCAATAAACCCTACCCTTAATGACTGGATAAGGAGGGTTTAGTCAAATAGTGGTTAGATGGAGATGTATGCTTCTAAAAAATGTTAAATTGGGAATTTTTCCAAACCTATTAATAGGGTCTCAGTGGTTTGACAAGTCTAGTTTCAAAATTTAAGAATACTTTCTTTGAAAATAGACCTAACTAGCCTACTAGGTCAGTGTTGGTTCATGAAATTGAATGAGTTGTTTAAGAAGTTAAATGGAGATTGCTACCTAAGATTAGGAATGCATTGAAGGGTACCTGAATGTGAAAAAATCTTGGTTGTTGGGTGGTTCTCAGAAAAGGAAAGTTGAGTGAATTGGCTCTGCAGGACTAATTGTGAAAGGGCGGAGCTATACTGAGTTGGTGTCTTGAGAGAGTTTTGAGAATCTATTTGTTGATTAAACTCACTTGAATTGAGTTGTTTCTGGTAAATCCACCTATCCCTACATCACAATCTTGGGTGACGAAAAGAATTTTACACTACAAACATGTGTTACCTTTAGCAAGTTGACCTCACAACTTGTTAGAATGACCCAAGCGGTACTTTCATTTCGGTCCATTATAGAAATAATTGGTGTGACGAAAGTCATTAACCAGCTGGTGTAGTTAAACTATATCGAAAAAAATTTCCTCTAGTATTTGTGTGATACATTAAAACCCTTAGATGTTTCTAAGGGTTGGGATACCTCTTTATTGAGTGAATTCACTGCATGTATAGCACTATTTTATCTCAAAAATTCCATACTATGAACCTTGTTATTAGTGGCTTTCCATTTCCTCCAAAGTGTATTTTGAAGTAGTGTATTGGAATAGCACCATTCCAAGAAGTTACTTACCATGTTCAATTTTTGGTTGAGGCAATAAAGCAAATGAGGAAGAGACTCCTTAGCTTGGCGTGTCAAAACATTACATTTCCTTGACATAGCCTATTTGTACATTCCATAATTTTGGATTAATCATCTCTTATTGGATGGTGGTAAGCCTACTAAGAAATACATACCTAAACTAGGATTGTTCATGCTTGTGATTCAGTTTAATACTTGCTTGATTCCATAACATTGCAAACAAACATCAACGATCTTTTCTCTAAATTTCAAACCCTTTGGTCTAAGTATGGACACCCTTTGAAAAAACCTTGATATTGATGCTTTTCCTAAGGATTTATTCTCAGAAACTTCTAAATATTTTGGTTTACATCTCAATCCATACTTCCCAAAGTTAACCTAGGTAACTATGCCCCTAACTTCATCCTTTTCATGAAATGGACTTTGTGAAATGAATGATGTTTATGACATAGACATTTAGTTTGAAACTTAAACAAGATGAGCGTTTGTGTTAAAAAGAAACTCATTTAAGTAAGATAAATTGATAAATTGAACCCCACATGACTATTTGGCATTCAATCGCTCTGGTTGAACAACCTATCCTTAAACCCACTATCATTCAACCAAAATTTGAACTAATTAAAGGAGAAAAAATAGATATAATTAGTAGTTTGAGAAGCTTCACTTTTGAAACAAACAAAACACCAATCCAGTTGAGAAACACAACAAATATCTTAGACCAACAAGAGGAACAAGATGATATTGTGGCTAGAAGGCCCATATTACCACCTCCCATGTGGCAATAAATATCCTCTTTTTCATGATCTTATGATTCTCTTAGTGATCTCTCACAAAATAAAAAATCCCCAAGAGAAGGTCAGCATTATGCTATTTCAAACTTAGACATGATAGTGCAAAGTATATTTGCCGATGTATCTTAAGGAATCACCAAAACCGAGATAGATCAATAAGAAGAAATTTTCTATGATATTTCATAGATGGACCAGATCTACACATTTCACAAGAACTTCTCCTTAATCATTGGGTCCTTAGGGTTTGAACACTTCATAGGTATAGCATGTTTTTCACCACATTGGTCTTGGTAAACAAAGGTTCACTCTAGGTCAACATTGGGTCAAACATTCCATCCACCACTTATCAAATTTTGAACACACGAACACTTTGGACTTAGACATCTATCAATCCAAACCATAACTTAGCTACTTTGTATGTGAAATGAATACCTTTCCATGCATTTAGTTAAGTTAGTTATCATTTTTGGACTAGTTTATCTTGAAGGTCACATGTCTACCTTAAATATTCTCAATTTCATTAGCATACTTTATCCAAACATCAAACATCAAACTTCTAGTCAAAAGTGTTGTCCCAAAACATTTGTAAAGATCGCTTCCCACATCATTCACCTTTTTCATCTCCATTATCATCATTTCTCCAAAAATACTTAGAGTGTCCCTTTTACAAAGATTTGAGTCAACTAGAGAGTTTAAACATTAAAAATCTCAACATAACTCTCCCGTAGGTGACCCACAATTTATGGTAAAGAAAAGATCACAACACAAGAGAATCATGGAAAAAACTAAATTCACATTCACTTTAAGTGATATCAATCCTTGAGAATTTTATCCAAGAAGTCATGTTACCCCATTGCAACAACCCTCATCCTCATCAAGACCTTCTGAAGTTGAAGATGTTACAAACAATCCATTTGATTTTACCAAAGAAGAAATCCTTGAGTACAAAAAATAACATCAATCCAAAGAGGAAATAACTTCAATCCCCCCATCATTTTTAGCACAAGGCTTGACACAAATCTTTACTTCATTCACACTTCCATCGACTCAATCACTAGGGCTAACTCAAACACATACTGCTAGTCTTGCAACTAGCCTTGCTAAGGACTTTGGTCATATTATACCTTTGTCAAGAAAAACATTTATGGCTACCCTCAACACCGATCCATCTCAAAACACCACTTGGACACCTACCTTTGGTACTCCTACCATTCTCGAACACCCCCTACATCAACATCAACCACTTAAACTTCATGAATCCATGACCACCTCAACATATCGAGGGTACCACTCTTCATCCATCCCCACAAGTAACACAATTATGCCCAATTTAATGCAAGGTAGTGTGGACCAAGTGTCATCACTAGACCCAAAAGGGCATGTCAATACTCTTATGCAAAATCAAACCTCAATGCAACAATAGACATCTTCATCAAATCACCCAATGAGTTCATCCATCCCATCAGTTACCTAGAACACATTCGTCCCATCAACCACCAACCCAAATCAAAACAACACCTTGGTTATAAACCCCATCAACCAGGATGATACCTTTATGACATCCCAAACATAAGGAAATCCCCAAAACATTGGTCAAGGGAACCATTTCAATCAATGGAGTCAAGGTCCTAATGTGCCATTTCCATCACAATACCTAATGGCGCCATCATCATCTTTCCATTTAGTCCCTCCCATCATGCAAAATCAAGTGGGACCTAAAACTTATATTCCTCCATCCCAATCCACCATCTTATAAGGAATGGTAAACCAAGGGAACCCCCAACCTCTCATAAACAATCCACAAACCTCAAAAAACATTAATACCCAAAACTCATCACAAATGTCCCAACAACTAACTGATCCTACATTGCAAGCACAATAGGCTTATCAACAAGCCATCAAAAAACAACAACAACAACAACAGCAAGCAACCTTAGCATCACAACAACAACAATAACAACAACAAGGAGCCTTAAAAACACAACAACAACAAGTAGCCCTAGCAGCACAACATCAACAACAAGCAGCCTTAGTAGCACAACAACAACATGAAGCCCAACATCAAGCCTTAGTGGCCTAACAACAACAACAAGCACACCAAGCATCCTTAGCAGCACAACAATTATCTCTAGTAGCCCAACAATAGCAACAAGCCAAAAAACAAGCCCAACAGTATTCATGTTATCACAGGGATTTGCACCCACATGCAAAGCTAGAAAGCTCTGCAATCCCATGTAACATTGGACTAATTCCAAGTTGTGCATACCCTATACAGAACTAGATGTCGGGATTCTAAGTCAGCTTCCTTTATGATATTCTAATGATTATGTGTAACTTATTTGGAAAAGGGAAGAAAGGATCTAATTGAATGCATAAACTGAACTTAAAATGAATGGTGATGTACCTAATAAATTAAACTTGATTGCAACCTGACTCACAAATGATTTATCAATATTTTTTATTTGCACAACCAAATCTGATAACTTAAACACTTCAATGTTTCATACAAAGGCTTTGACAAAATATCTTTTGGAAGGAAAACTCTGTTTTCACAACCAAAAAATAGAGTAATCATATGCACAATGTATAACCCATGAACTTAAGTAGAACTTCATGAAATCATTGATGAAAGAGATAGAAAGATTAGAGGTTCTGAAATGAAACACAATAATCTTCCGATCAAATCTGACACAAAGACGACACCTGAAATCTTGAATGAAAAACTATGTAATACTGAAAAATCGAAAGGAATTCATATGCAAATTACGAACTGTAGACACATAAAAATGACCAAGGCCTGCAAGCAAGATTTTATGACCTTTTGTCCTAACATAATTATGACATTTTAATTATGTTTCTAACCCATCTTCAACTATTAATTAAATAATGCCTATTATTTAATTAATTCATGATTTTCTATTCTTCAAGATTATTAAATAAATAGATCTTATTTATTTATTTAATGTGTCACTAATTATCAAATTCTTCTCATAATTAAATAAATTCCTCAATTTATTTAATTAATCTTTATCATTAATGTCCTCATGATTATTAAATAAATATATTTTTATATATTTATTTAATATGTTACTAATTCCTAAATCCTCTTTTAATTAAATAGATTCATTAATTTATTTAATTAATTAACTACCTCTTCTAAATTAAATAATTATTCCCAATTATTTAATTACCTTATGTGACATTTCCCTCCTTTTAAATAAAACAATTTATTTAAAAATGACTTCACATAGTTAACTGATTCTTCTTTTAGTAATTAATTTTAAATCATTTACTTTTTATCTCACAAAATCCATATTTTGAATTAATTAAATTCAAAATGGAAATATTCTTCTACAAATCAAGTAATTGCTAAAATTACTAATTTTCTAAAATCTCATCTTCTTATCTTTTGATTTTTGTTAATTTCATGTCACTGTCACATTCATTCTCCATCATTGATTTAATTTCCTAAATTAAATCTTGTCCACACATTTGGGTATTTTTACCCTATCCCTAATTGAGAGTTGCCATTTTGAATCTTGACCATTGATTCTAGGGCATTTCTCAATCTTTCATCTCGTTTGTCCGTTCAAGATTGTATTTTCTATAAAATGGCAATCTTTTCCTCATTTTCGACATCTCTTATTTATTATCACTTATTATTATCTCTTCTTGCATCCTTGTTATAATTTTAAGTATTTACATTCTAGATCTAATATCTATTTGCATTTAGTTTATACAAATCCTTCAAAGTTTTGCTTAGAAATAGTCAAGTATAGAGTTGCTCACACAAATCTGAGTGCACATTCTCCATCATGGAAAGCTAAGGAGGTGCAATGGAAATCAGCCATGGAGGAGAGAAGAATGGGTAAGCTTATTCCAGTTTCCTTTCTTTTTCTCATTTTTCTCCTATGCATTCTATTGTTTGTTTGGATTTAATTTAATATTGCATGCATTAGACACTAACAATCTATCTTGCAGAAATCCATCATTACATGAACATGATTAACTTGTAATGTTGTAAAACTATATTAATGTAAAATTTGAGTTACAAATCTCTTTCTCTCTGCAAAAAGTATGCCAGAAGAGATGAAAAATAATAACTAAAGGAAAAAAGAATAATTTTTTCCAATATATACAAAAAAGGCATGCGTAATGCATCCAAGAGGTGGATTTGAAATTTAACTCCAAGTGAAAATATTTGCATCTCCAAAGTGATCCATGAGTATAAATAAAAATCCATGAAAATAGAGCCCACCACTGATGAAAAATAAGCCTAAACAGCTCGAAACTCCGTGTCACACTCTATGTAACTAAACTGTGACTTGAAACTGACCCCTGAGTTGACTAAAATTCAACAAACTGTATGGAGGTGGCACTGAAGGTAAACTAGAAGTGTAGTCTCATATTCACGAGTAAAAAAAAAAGTCCTCAGAAAAAAGGCTCATAACTGAAGTAAATTAGAAAAAACAAGCACCAAACTCCACCTCTGTGTGTGCATGATCAAAATATCTCGTGGACTGATGTAGAACTGAAAGAAAACTTCACCATTTGCATGATTAAATAACTAAAAAAATCAAGCTCCACTTTGTGCATGAGCAAAAAAAAATTTAGTATTTTTGCCTTTTTGAATAGTCCATTTAAATAATATTTAAAAACAATTAAAATTGTTTTTTAAACGATTGAAAGAAATTAAAATTAAATAAGGAAAAAATAAAAGATTATATGCATGAAATAAAGATAATCCCTTATCACTCCCAAGCTCCTCCATGCACCCACACTTAGCATTATTTATCAAGGCGCATTTACTTGAAGTCAAGGCCTAGCTCTTTCATGTATATTCATCAGCTACCTCACGGGCTCCATGCACATCTATTGTGCAATGTGCAGTTATTGAAAGAAAACAACTACTCTACCCTACACTACCCAGCATTGGTAGTGCTCAAACATGACCATTCACTGGTTGTGAGAAATATCTGCCCTTCCTTAACAATGAACATTGATTTTCATGCTTATGAACAACCAAAACTAGATGAAGCACAAGATGATACTCAATAAGCTGCCACAATGCTTCATAAATAATGTAAACAAACTCACACTTTATTTGAATATGTCCAACCATGCTTCTGATTTGGAGTGATTGGATAGTTTGAATCTGCTGCCCTTTTACTAAAACTTCCTCAAGTATGTTTGGAATATCAGTTTTAGAAAGATTCCTAATTGGGCATCCTTTAGAGATGGTAAACTGACAATTCATTGTACTGGCTTCTACTTTGTCAACCGTTTTTTCATCCACACCCACTTCGATCACTTGATTATGATGATCACAAGCCTTTTCCTTGAAAGATGCTAAGTTATCAACAACGTTAGAGAAAAAAATTTCAAAGATAATTGAGAATAAATCTTCAGGAGCAATTTCATCGTGCAATGTATGCTCTAACTTCTCCTCATGAGGGATTTCAAAGCCCATACCTTCAAAAACTATGATTTGCTGTTCTACTGCCTTATCACCCCTGTTGTCCTCATTATTCACCGGCTCAGGTTTTTTATCACTACAAGAATTCAGCAGAGTGGCAAGCTCTCTACAAGCTGAACAAGCAGGATCTTGATAGTCAAACATTGAGTTGTCTTGGAAATATTGATCATCTTCAGTTAGTTCACTTTATTTTCCTTCAAGGAAAGTTGCTTTCAATTCATCTGTATCGGACTCTTCATTATAGTACAAAGGAAGTTCTGAAAACAAAATAGGTTTTTCATCTTCATGGGGAACTTGATCTGATTGGTTTCATGTTCAATATGGTAATCAATCATGTCTTTATGCAAAAAAAGCTTGTCAGATTACAAAATGAAACTGTCCTTCTGATCCTCTATATGGTTTGAGATTTCTTTCTCATCCTTACTTACATGGGACAACAACTCATAAAAAACCTGAATATGTTCTTATTGTTCCAAATCAACTGGTAAGTTATGCACCTGTATACTTTCTTCCTCATTTTCAATGAACCTAGGTAGTTGATCAAACAAAGAAATTGAATCTTCCTCTTCATGTGGTGCTTTCTCCAATGAAAAATTGACAACTTATCCTTGCAATAGAAGTTCTTCACCTTGTAAACCATGTACATTGCTTTCATTTATCTTATAAAAAGCATTAGAAAACCCTTCAAATGAATCAAAATGTAAATGACTCAATTTCAAGCTTGAACCAACCTCCTTTGCACTTGTGTTATGTTCATTTTCAGTTGGGAACACACTATAAACAACAACAACATTTTTCTCCTCATGTGATTTCTCTTATTTGGTGGCACAAAAGGAACTACAAGAACCCTCAGTTGCTGAAGTAGGATAAATATGCTCATTACTAAGCTCATAATGAGGTGTTTTAGACTACTCTTGGCTATGAATTGGTTGTGGCATTGAAGGAACACTCCTAAAACTTGGAATTTTGATTAGTTTGGACTCTACAACTGCTTGCTCCTTTTTCAATTTTTTGTTGCTCTAATTAGTAAACCTCCAAATCCAGATGCAAAGGATTTACATTTCTAACTTTTTCCATAATGGGTGTGATATCTTGATCAATGAGCTCAGTTGTAACTACACTAGGCTATACTTCAAGCTCATCTTGAAAGGGTTGATCTGGAATGAATGGAGTTGCTTGGACCTCATGATTTTGTGTTCGAGCAAACAAAAACTTTATTTGCTCCTCTTTTCCTGCTAACTCCCTCTCAAACTTTTCTTTAAACTATATCCTTTATATTTCCAATTCATGTTCGTGAAGATAAGCCTGATAATCAAACTCTACTACTGCAAATCAAGCTCTTACTACCTTTTATACTCTGTTATGTGCTTTTTAATGTCTAACAATACGTCTTTGGTTGTGTTCATGTTATTCTTCATATCCTCAACCTCTTGGAACTGATTTTGGAAGTATAAACTTTGATATGAAGGTTGAGCATGTTGGTATGCTATTGTTGCATGGTTGTTTGGGATAAAACCAGCAGCATGATTGGCTTGATATGGTTGATAAGGTGATTGATTGATAGTATTTTTATTGTAAGGGGGTGGGCATACATGTTGACTATGAAAACTTGACATTTCTACTTATATACAGGGTTGGAAATTAGAACAAGAAGCTTGATTTTGAAACATACCAGCACTTGATTATTTGAAACCGATAGATGTGCTCAGAGTAACTAAGTGTGCATGTATGTAGGTCATGCCTCCAAAGGCTGTAAATACTGATTTTTGCACCAAAAATTAGAATTGTGTGGACGAGATTTGGACTAGAAGAGTCCAAACGCGTCCCACCAGGCGTGCCAAAAATTGTGTTATCACAAGGGTTTACACCTGCATGCAAAGATGGAAAGCTCTGCAATCCCATGTAACATTGGACTAATTATAGGTTGTCGGTACCCTATACAGAACTAGACCTCTGGATTCTAGGTCAGCTTCCTTTATGATATTCTAATGATTATGTGTAACTTGTTTGGAAAAGGGAAGAAAGGATCTAATTGAATGCATAAATTGAACTTAAAATGAATGGTGATGCACCTAATAATGAAACCTGACTGCAACCTAACTCACAAGTGATTTATCAATATTTTTATTTGCACAACCAAATCTGATAACTTAAACACTTGAATGTTTCATACAAAGGCTTTGACAACATATCTTTTCGAAGGAAACCTTTGTTTTCACAACCAAAATATAGAGTAATCATATGCACAATGTATAATCTGTGAAGTTAAGCATAACGCCGTGCATACATTTATGAAAGAGGCGGAAAGATTAGAAGTTCTAAAATGAAACACAATAATCTTTCAATCGAATTTGACACAAAGACGACACCTAAAATATTGAAGGAAAAACTAAGTAATATTGAAAATCAGAAGGAATTCATATGCAAATTACAAACATGATTAACCTGTAATGATGTAAAACTATATTAATGTAAAAGTTGAGTTACAAATCTCTTTCTCTCTACAAAAATTATGCCAGAAGAGATGAAAAATAAGAACTAAAGGAAAAACAACAAATTTTTCCAATATATACAAAAAAGGCATGCGTAACGCATCCAAGAGGTGGAACTGAAAGCTAACTCCAAGAGAAAATATTTGCATCTCCAAAGTGATCCACAAGTAGAAATAAAAATCCATGAAAATAGGGCCCACCACTACTGCAAACTGAGCCTAAACAACTTGAAACTTCGTATCACACTGTATGTGTAGGACATCAAAATCTGTAAATGAGAGATTTAAACAATTTCATGTTGTTAGCACAAAAGTTAGTTTAAATCAGCAAACTTAAACATCCCTATGAAATTTAGAATCATGTTAAACAATGCAATTAATAAGAACAATGAAAAAACATGAATCATTCCTATCCCATAGTGGATTGGTGCTCTTTGAGTATGTGAAAGAGCCCTTTCCCAATCCTTGATAAGCTTAATGATATGATAGACAATGAGATGCTTGAACTCAAGTTGCCTATAGTGTAGATGCTTTCAAAATGTGTGTAGATTGTAGATGATGAAGAGCAAGATTGATTCTCAAATGAAGAGAGTAACCTTGCATGAAGTGTGTTGTTTTTTTTTAGATTTTGTGTTGTAGTTGTTTTGGAGAAATGCTTTGCATTTTATAGATTCAAGGGTAGGAGATTGAAAGATTTTGATGAATGTGGGATAATTCACAAACCAATGAGAAGGTGCCACTTGTCAAGTTGTGAGAGGGTGAGGAATGTGCAAGTCTTGGCCAATGTGCCAATTTGAAATTCAAATTTGGATGAAATGACATGTTTAGGGGGGATGAAAGGTGCAATAAATGCCATGTTTGACTTGTGCAAATAGCATTTAAAACCTTGTTGGAAGGGACAAGTCCCTTTTGGGGGGAAGATTCAAATTGGAAGAATATTCCATTTTGATGCCATTTTGAATGTAATTGGAAGAAATAATAAATCAAATAAATGATTTATTGGTGCAAGTGGGTGGGTTAGTTAAGAGTTTGGATTTGACTCTAGTTGAGTCAAAAGCTAGAGAATGGTAATTATGATTAGAAGTTAATTAATGTAGATTAATTAACTTGGATGATATTAGGAGGTGACATTTGATTAAATCAGTTTGATTTATTAAATCAAATGAGAAGAACATAAGGATTAAATAATTTGATTTATTTAATGAACCGTAGGAAATTAATCAATAAATTGTCTTAATTGATTAATAGGAGAATTCGATGCATGATGTTACTTTTGCATGTCTACATTTTGCCCCTCTTTGAAGCAATGTACTCATTGCATTGGTTCAAAGAATGATGTTGCCGGCATCGAAATTAAAAAATTCTTTGGTTTTTCAGATGCCCCAGTGGAAATAAGTACATGAGTACATTGCCCCCTCGAGAGATCGAGCGAAAAGATTCAATTTGAGGTGGATCTCGCGACAAAGAGGTTCAAAATCAATGTATGGATTGTGAGACTATATGATAATGATGACGGAAATGAGATGACGTGATTATGAATGAGATGGATATGGCATGATTATGCAAGATAAGAGCACGGATGGAGGATGGATGCATTGTTAGTATGAAATAGGATAGAAGAATGAGAGGGATCAACCCTTAAATCTAAGAAGATGGAGAAGTCCAACAAGTCCTCTAGTCATTGAGACTTTATTGGATATGATGATGAATGATGATGATGTGTTGCTTATCCAAGGATGGGAAAAGAGCATACCTTTCTTTATGTTTGATAACACACGTAGGTGCGATGCATCAAGGTATTAAGAACCAGGATGGCGTGGCGCCTAGTGTGATGGACTCTGACTCGGCAATCAGATAGGAGTGATCTTGTTCACACTTGACATACGGAAACCCTGCTAGGACGGACCCAACAAAGCAAGTATTCGCCAAGTTATTTTACAAGAACATCCAACAAGCACAGCAGATAAAAAGATAATGATCGTTGCCCCATTCCTTTCTCTCTAAACCTGTTTTGTTTAGGCATCATTGAGAGGTCCTTGGAATGAGCGCAAAATAAGATAAGTCAAAAAGACCAAATAAAGTAAACAAACAAGTTAATGTTCTTCGTACCGCTAGCCAAGACTAACTACTATGGGGTACCTGATGCTTATGTCCATCGCTAGAAAGCTTCATCCTAGGACATGTAGTGATCAGGATTTTGGTGGGACTGATTGGGTGATAAGCTATTGATACTCCGAGTTGACCAAGTTTCTTGCTTACTGACTTAGGCTTGAGACTCTGACGATTAGGCGTTCACTTTAGAACCTGCTAAACTTGCTTCTGACTAACTCACCAAAGGGTGAAAGCGACGATGATTTATTATGAGTGATGACAATCACGAGTGAAAGCAAGATGAAATGGATGCACCATTTTGGTTTTTTCAAATGTTTTGAGGCTGTTTTTGGTATTTTTGGAATTTTACAAATGTTTTTGGTATTTTCAAGATTTTCCAATGTTTTTGGTATTTTCAAGATTTTACAACGAACAGACTAACTTAAAGACCTATCCTAGGGGTCTCGGGAGCTCATCCATAGATTAGCCTTGCCTATGTTATATATGCAGAGACCACGTAGTTCGACTGGCGGTGGACTGACTTGATGATAATATGGACAAATGGATTGCCATTTTATTGCCTAAAGGACTGACTTAAGATGCAGACTAGATGGGCAAACAGATTGCCAATGCGACGGACGCCTAAAGGACTGACCCAACCGTCTCGGGGGATGATCAAAGATCAACCTTGCCTACGTTCAAGCTCAGAGACGACGTAGTTCGACTGGTGGTGGACTGACTTGATGATAATATGGACAAATGGATTGCCATTTTATTGCCTAAAGGACTGACTTAAGATGCAGACTAGATGGGCAAACAGATTGCCAATGCGACGGACGCCTAAAGGACTGACCCAATCGTCTCGTGGGATGATCAAAGATCAACCTTGCCTACGTTCAAGCTTAGAGACAACGTAGTTCGACAAGGTAGAAAAAAAAACTGACAAGACTTAATGATGAAATTTTTGAAGATTTTCCGATATTTC
>VCHN02004039.1:0-12737 GCA_007115665.2 Sequoiadendron giganteum | reverse complement strand
AATCTAGAGCTACCATACCTTGGTTTCCCTGCCTAGTTTGTATACATGGACTATAGTGAATTGACAGTGTAAACAGTGGCTACTTACAAGTTACTTTGGACAAAGAATTCAACACCCTATACTTCGAGTGAGAGTCATATGTCCACCCACTTCAAAATCTCGATTTGGTATTGATCATAAACATAACACACATTTACCCTAAGGTGATAACATAATTAAATATTCAACAAGGTAATTCCCTTAACCATGGATTATTCTAACCAGGCTAGGAATACCCAAGTCTATAATAAATCAATCATCTAGGTTACAACCTTACCCATGGATTTCATCTAACCCTAACCACACTAACCATGCATATATTGACATAATCATAAAAGTACAATAAGATAGCAACAAATTCCACCCAATTCATTATCTAAATAGACTTAACAAACTAGTATAGTTCTAATAGCATGTAAGCCATATATTTTCAACAATATATAAATGTAATCCCCATGATAAGGTTCACTACTTGAGACTCAATTGAGAATCAAACATGCATATTCCATTCTAGGAATTAACTAAGTTTATCATACCATGCATTCATAGATTATTCCATACTAGGAAATAACTAGATCATATGAACAAGCATTCCATGCATTCAAAAAATCTTTCCAAAAAAAGGCATTATAATCAAATAACCTTTCAAACATAAGCAAAGGAAGAATAGAAATCAACATGCCTGGATATAAGTTCAAACTTGATAATGCTACCTTCCAACCTTAACCTTCACCTTCATGAATGCTACTTCTCCAAAGAACAACTAGCCTCCAAACACTAGCCTCTCACAAATTCTCTCACTAAAATAATAAAGAAACTCACTAACTCTCAAGCTCACTAACTCACTTGCACAAAAAAATACAATAGAATAACAATGGGAAAATCGAAATGAGAAGAGTAACAAATGATAGGAAGATAACCTCTAGATATATACTTAAATTTGAGCAACCAAAGGCTACAAACTAGCTAGCAATTCTGCCACCTTCCTAATCACATGCAACGACTCAACTAATCAACTCACAAATTTGCAACACATAACAGTCCATAATATTCTAATGGATGAGTCGACCTCTTCATGAGAGACAACATGGCTCTTTTACTGAGTCGATGGACAACAAATCATAACAAGTTTCCTTCTTGGTTTACAAGTCGAATTCCTTCTTATATTTTTTCCAAGTTTACATGGATTGAGTCTCATGGTTATGATATGGCTATTTCTAGACTTCAGTGCAATAAAAATACTTCTTTTTCCTTTCATATTCTTTAGAATTGACACTACATATTCAGAAACGACACCCTTTAAGACAGTGTGGTTAAGACTTATTCCTATCTGCATTTAATCTTATGCTACATATAAACGAGTTGCCTTTATTCATGCGTGGTAACTAAATTCATATTTGACTTGGTCTCCTCTTGCTTTATGCACAAGGTCATAACAATATATAAACACTTCCAACACTATCATTATATGCACTTTACTTTACTATTCATTTGCATTTTTAAAATGTGTTAACAATAATGTTAACTCATGCACATTATATAATACATATGCAACACTTTACATTATGCGCTAATAACATATAACTCAAACATTATATATATAATATACATACTATTAATATATATATCCTCATAATATATATGTATATACGTTTCTTCAAATGTACTATATACATACATATTAATATATATTATATTATATATATCATTATTTCAATTATCGAATTCAAGTCCTTGGAGTGATGTGTTTGCCTTTAGTCCTCTAAGGGAAGCCATTGAAAGTTTGGATAGTTGTAGCAAGAAAGTGTTCATTCATCATTTCCTTCCCCATTATCATTATCTTTCTATCAAGGTTTAATTAACAAACATGAGGTTTGACTAAGGCGAACCCCCCATTCAAACAAAACAAATTTTCCCTCTCTTTGTATGTGCAGATTATAGGTTTAAGAAGGATTGGAAATCTTGAAGAGAAATTTTACAATCTTGCATTTGTTGCATTCGTTGTTGTCAAGTCATGAAAACTCTGATTAAGAATTATTTTTGGCTTTCTGATAGTGGAACCTGTGCAAAATATAAGCTAATATTCTACCTCAGAGGACTACAAAAAGAAGTTTTAGGACCCCTAACCAGGACCCATTCGGCCTAGGGTGAACATATCCTTCAACAAATCTCAGATCCTACTTTTGGTGACTAGTAAATGTGTCCTAACCCTTCTCATATTTTCTTGTAAACTTTGTTTTCCATTTTTGTACTTTTAGGAATTTACATTTCATGTTCTAGGTCTTATAGTTCATTTAGTTTAGGCATTGCATATCATTTCAAATTGGTTTTAGATCTATCCCATTATCCTATTGCCCTAAAGGAACTGAGATCTAGGTCCGATTGACTCACCTTTGAGGTTGAAAGTCAATCTCTACTCCTTGTGATCTCTTTCCTAATGAAATTCCCCTAGGGAAAGACACCTATTGTCGATTTTAAAGTCCTATTTAGGAACCCATTTCCCCAACATTTCACATAGGTATACAAATTTCACCAGTAAAAACTAGCAATGTATTTACAATAGAGAATCGCTTGATTGATATAATATAATGATCAATAATAGTTAGTAGTCACCCATTGACTATTAGCCATAATGTTGACTATTGACTATAGGAAATTCATGGCTTCAAAGATATTCAAATTTCACCAATAAAAAATATCAATTTATTTATGATAGAGAATTACTTGATCGATACGGTATAATGACAACAGTTAGTATTCACTCATTGGCTACCAAATATAATGTTGGCTATTGACTATAGGAAATTTATGACTTTATAGATATACAAATTTCACCACTAATAACTAGCAATGTATTTACGATAGAGAATTGCTTGATCAATACAATATAATGATGATATTCAATAGTTGCCCATGACTACTAGCTATAATGTCAACAATCGACTATAAAATGGAGGGGGTCTAACACAACATAGATACATCCAAAAATGATAGTTGTTGGAGGCCCTAGGAGAGTTAGGGAAATTAAAAAGGACAAGAATATTATAGTAGGGCTCACCGTGTGTAATCGACACTCAACCTTACCTATTGATTATTATTTTTGATAAACATCCATGTAACACCCCTCTGTTTTTCTCTATTGTGCGAACTATGTTGTTTCTGTTAGGTTTTCAATGGCAGATATCTAAAAGCTAAATGCAGATTTTATCAAATAAACCAGAAGTAAAACACACAGAAAAATAACACAGAGAATTTAACATGGTTCACCCAATGTGGGCTACATCCACCAAACCGCAGCCATCCAATGATATTATTAACCAGTGCAAAACCCTATTACAATATCGCGAATAATCGCCTGTTTCTTATGATACTGTAACTCTATCCCAAACCCTTTATAAATTAGGGTTATACAAAATCGGGGTTTTTTTCCCTTTTTGTGATTTTTCCCTTTTTCGGTAATTTTGCGAAAAAGCAGGCGAGGATACATGAAGAGTGTACAGTATAGAATGATCAGTCGCCACATACCAACAATCTCCCACTTGGAGACTGATCAGGCTCCACACCTAAACAATCTCCCACTTGGAGACTGAACCTGGACGACACTGCTGCACTTACAGCTCCCACTGGAAATAAGCACCTTGGACCCTGCTGCTTTCTTATACTTTAATTCAACCTTGAAGGCCAACCGAAGCTGAAGAGGAGCTCAGCTTCTCCCTTATCACTGCCTTAGTAAACATATCCGCTGGATTTACATCTGTATGCATCTTTTCCAGCTTTACCTGTCCATCTTCCAACACTGACCGAATGAAATGATACCTCAACTGTATGTGTTTGGTTTTAGAGTGCAAGGCAGAATTCTTTGCAAGATGTATAGCACTCTAGCTGTCTGTGAACAAGTAATTTTCAGCCTATTGTTTTCCCAACTCTTCCATGAAAAATTGCATCCATATCATCTCCTTTGCTGCCTCTGTTGTAGCCACATACTCTGCCTCTGTGGTGGATAAAGCAACCACCTTTTGCAATCGAGATATCCAACTTATTGTTGTCCCAGCAACGGTAAATACATAACCTATGGTACTTCGTCTAGTATCAATATCCCCTGCCAGATCTGAGTCAACATAGCCCTTTAAATCTGTATTAGAGCCCTCAAAACATAAATGTTTATCTGGTGTACCTCTCAAATACCTGAGAATCCATTTTACTGCATTCCAATGCTCAATTCCTGGATTACTCATATACCGGCTAACAACTCCTACAACATGTGCAATATCTGGTCTCGTGCATACCATGGCATGCATTAAACTACCTACAGCTGAAGCATATGGTACCTTGGACATTTTTTCTTCCTCCTCTTGTGTCTTTGGACACATATCCTTAGTCAATTTTACATGACTAGGCAAAGGTGTGCTGACAGCTTTTGCATTCTCCATATGAAATCTCTGCAACACCTTTTTAACATAATCAACTTGAGATAAAAACAATTTCATGTTTTTCCTATCTCTTGTAATCTTCATACCAAGGATTTGTTTTGCTGCCCCCAAATCCTTCATAGCAAATGAATTTGCTAATTGTTGTTTTAACTCCTTTATGTGATCCATGTTAGACCCTGCTACAAGCATATCATCAACATATAAACATAAAATAATGTAGCTATCTTCACCTAGCATCTTAAAATAAACACAATGGTCTGAATTACACCTATTGTAACCTTGCTCAGCCATAAAACTATCAAATTTAAGATACCATTGTCGAGGTGCTTGCTTCAAGCCATATAAGATTTTCTTCAATCTGCACACTAGTTTCTCCTTACCTTTGACCTCAAATCCTTGTGGTTGTTCCATATAAATTTCCTCTTCCAAATCACCATGGAGAAAGGCAGTTTTAACATCAAGCTGTTCTAAATGCAAATCTTCAACAACCACAATACTTAACACAGTACGAATAGAGGTCATTTTAACAACTGGAGAAAATATTTCATCAAAATCAATACCCTGTTTCTGTGCAAATCCCTTTACAACTAATCTGGATTTAAATCTTTTCTTACCTCCATCCTCCTCTTTCATCCTATAAACCCATTTGTTTGCTAAAGCCTTTTTACCTGCAGGCAACTTGCATAATTCCCAAGTTTGATTTTTCAGCAAGGAGTCCATTTCTTCTTCCATTCCATGCTCCCACTGAACCTTGGTATCCACCTGCATAGCTTCATGATAACATTCTGGTTCACCAGCATCAGTTAATAGAATAGAGTACAAAGAGGGAGAAAATCTTTCTGGAGGTCTACTTAACCTTGAAGATCACCTAACATTCACTGGAGTTTGTGGTATTTCTTGTTGCTATTGTTGCGGAGCATGAGGAACCACTGAAACATTGTTGTTTGTAATATCATCCAGCACTGCATAATCCTGTTCTTTCTTCTCATGCTGCTGCAATAGATCTTTGTACAACATTTTCTCATTGAATATGACATCCCTGCTTCTCACAATTTTCTTATTTTCAAAATCCCAAAGCCTATAACCAAATTCATCTATGCCATATCCAACAAATATACATTTCTTTGATTTTGCATCAAGCTTGGTTCTATTTTCAAAATCTACATGTGCAAATGCTTCACAACCGAAGGTTTTCAGAAAAGAATAACTCACCTTCTTACCTTTCCATGCTTCCTCTGGAATACCACAACCCAAAGGATTAGATGGACCTCTATTAATTAAATAAACAACAGTGTTTACAGCCTCTGCCCACATGTTTAAAGGCAACCCAGCATGCAATTTCATAGTTCGTGCACGCTCCATTATTGTTCTATTCATGCGCTCAGCCACTCCATTTTCCTGTGGAGTCCTTGGAATTGTTTTCTGCCTACGAATACCATTAGAGGAACAATAATCTTCAAACTCTTTGCTGCAATACTCACCACCATTATCAGATCTGAGACATTTCAACTTTTTACCTGTCTCATTCTCAACCAAGCTTCTCCATTTTTTAAAAGTTTCAAATACATCAGATTTATGTCTAATGAAATAAATCCATACCTTCCTAGTTGCATCATCGATGAATGTGACATAATAATGAGAGCCACCAAGAGAAGATACCTGAGCTGGTCCCCATACATCCGTATGCACAAGCTCCAATTTTTCATCTTTCTTTTGTTTCCCATCCTTGAGAAAACTAACTCTCTTTTGTTTGCCATACACACAACTTTCACAGAAATCCATGTTAACACATTTTAGACCTAGTAAAGCATTCTTTGAATGAAGTACTTTCATACCTTTTGCACTCATGTGACCAAGTCTGTTATGCCATAGTGCTGATTCAGAATTTGCAGCAACTATCTGATTTTCTTCCTGCTGAACTGCAGCAACTGTTCCTGAACATTGATTTTTATCTGCAATAGCTAAAGTAGAAGGAACAGTATGACCTGTACAAAGATATAAGGTGCCTACTTTCACACCTTTTGCTACTACTAAGGCACCTTTTATAACCTTCCAATTTTATCACTAAATGTAACAACACAACCTTCATCATCTAGTTGCCCTGCAGAAATTAAATTTCTTTTTAGCTTTGGAACGTGCCTTACCTCATGTAGTAGCCAATGATTCCCATTCTGCAACTTGATCTTGATTCTTCCTTTTCCAACAATCTGACAAGGTTCATTATCTCCCAAATAAACTAGCCCAAAATCCCCTTGGACATAATCAAGAAAATAATTTCTATGGGGCGTAGCATGAAATGAAGCCCCTGAATCTAACACCCAAGAATCATCAGCATTATCAAGAGAAAGAATCAAAGCATCCTCATCAGATTTATTACTTACCACATTTGCCTCTTTATTTCCTTCCTGTTTGTCTCCTTCTTTATTTTTTCGAGACCAACAATCTTTCTTTACATGCCCTGGCTTACCATAGTACCAGCAATCCCTCTTGTCTCTAGATTGGGACCTTTTGTCCCTTGATTTTCCTCGTGACTTCCCACGACTCCCAAAATTGTTTCGTCTCTCATTTGTTCTGCCCCTGCTTTCTACATTCAAAACACTGCCTGATGTGGATGTTCCACCTGAGCTTTTCCTATGAATTTCCTCACTCAAAATAACACCAACAACATCATCAAATTTCAATGTATTTGAACCAGAAACATAATTGCTAACCGCCATTACCAAGCTATTCCAGCTTTCAGGCAAAGAACACAAAATCAAAAGAGCCCTAACTTCTTCATCAAAGTTAACTTTTACAGAAGTTAATTGACTGGTAACCGTATTAAATTCATTCAAATGATCAGTAACTGATCCACCTTCTACCATTTTCATATTGAATAAACGCTTCATAAGAAATACCTTATTCGAAGCGGAAGGATTTTCATATAACTTTGCTAGGGTTTCCATCAACTCTAGAGTTGTCTTTGCTGTTGTAATATTGAACGCCACCGATTGTGCCAGGCATAAGCGAATATTGCCAAGTGCCTTTCTGTCCAAAATATCCTAGTCCTCATTTGTCATTGCTGTGAGTTTCTTGGTTTTCCCTTCCAATGGCCGCCATAAATCCTTCTGATAGAGATAGTCCTCCATCTGCATCTTCCATAACTGATAGTTCTGCCCATTGAACTTATCAACCTTCATCTTACCCTCGTCTGCCATTGCTCCCACTTAACTGTGAGACTCCCACTCAACTGTGAGACTTTCCTGCAAACGATAATCGAAAACAACCCGCTCTGATACCACTTGTTAGGTTTTCAATGGCAGATATCTAAAAGCTAAATGCAGATTTTATCAAATAAACCAGAAGTAAAACACACAGAAAAATAACACAGAGAATTTAACGTGGTTCACCCAATGTGGGCTACATCCACCAAACCGCAGCCATCCAATGATATTATTAACCTGTGCAAAACCCTATTACAATATCGCGAATAATCGCCTATTTATTATGATACTGTAACTCTATCCCAAACCCTTTATAAATTAGGGTTATACAAAATCGGGGTTTTTTTCCCTTTTTGTGATTTTTCCCTTTTTCGGTAATTTTGCGAAAAAGCAGACGAGGATACATGAAGAGTGTATAGTATAGAATGATCAGTCGCCACATACCAACAGTTTCCCCTTTTATGTTTTTGTATCCTGTTGTACTTTGACAGTGTACTGGATTACAGGTGATCACTATGTTATCGTGATGTACCTTGTTTTGATGATACTATATTTTGATGTGATTGCTATGGCATGTTTGGAGTTAGCATATGTGGATGTTTAATTTATGATGTTTCATGCTTTCGATTATGTTGCTATGTTAGATGCGTCAGTTAGAACTACTATATTGGTGAAGAGGATGCTATCACATCACTCACTTGTGAGTGCCCTGCGATCTCATGATTTCCTCTTCACGGTGTGCCTTATTTATGACATATTATTGCATGTGGATATATTCTTTGTTTGCAGGTTGACAAGTACAGGACATCAACTCCACTTGGTTTCACAGGTTCAAGCGTGTCCAAGGCCCAACGACATTCGATTGGGAGATAGTAGTTAGGATTTTCGTGTCGAGTCGTCACCCTAGTCATAGTGTGTTGTCAGTCATAGTGTGATCCAGTTGTTCTATTTTGTTCTGTTTGATTGGTTTCAGTTATTTGGAGAGTTAGAATAATGTTGGAATTGTGATTTAATTATTGAGTAATTTAATTTAATTAATTTAATATTTAATCTTATGGTAGATTTATTTATTAATTGATGAAGTTAATTATGTGGAAATGAATTACATTATTCATTTTGGAAATGCATGCAAATTGGAGTTGGAATTTAAAATTATGAAAATAAATTAAAAGTCAAATTTGAAATTCAAAAATTCAACAAAAAAAGATATTTCCTATTTTTTGTTTTTTGGAATTTATGAGGGTTGTTGTAGGATTTTTGCATATCTTAGAAATTTCTTCACAAAATCAAAAATGGAGTTTTTGGGAGCAAAATTAAAAAGAGAAGAGGAAAGTTGCTAAATTTTGTGGGTTTGGAGGAAAAGTTTGAGGAATCCTTGGAGCTCAAGAGGGTTTCAAAGCAGCAGCAGGATCTTCAACATACTTCAAGAGAATCAAGTTCTCATCTTGTTTCATTTGAATTTTGCTTGTTTCAAAGGCTCATATGTTGTAGGGAAAATAGTTGAACAGGTAGAACTTGTAGAACTCCACTCCTTGGGAAGTTTGTGCAAAATTAAATGAAATCATGTTTATAGAATTAGTTTTTCTTCAATTCTATGTTCTTCTTTTTGGTTGAAAATCTCATTTGGGTGAAAGCTTGTATGTATATCTATATATATATATATATATATATATATATATGAGAAATATATATATATATATGTCTATTCCCATATTTATTATGTAATTAATTTTTCCTTTCCTTCCCTTAGTAGGGTTATGCTGGCCATTTTTTTTTTAAATGGCCAATAGAAAAGTTCTTTGTTTAAAAAGAAAAGAGTTCTCTTTTTTTTTCAAAAAATAAAAATACAAAAATGACAGTTGAAAATAAAATAAAAATAAAATAAAATAAAGAAAAAACTAGGTGAGATGGGGGCTCACCCCACTGCCACTCCCATGGGGGCGGAGTGGGGGAACCGCGCCCACTCCCCATCGTCTGCGGCCCACGTGGACTGCGCAGGCAGCGGCCACCACAGTTGGTGGCAGTGCTGTCGGCGCCGCCCGCGTGGTAACCGCAGCTGCTTCTACAGTCGTGACACCTCCCTTGCCGCCGTCCCTCCCTGTCCCCAGTGGTGCCGCCTCCTACGGCCACCAGAAACACTTCCACCACCGCCGCCTGGTAAAAACCGCGTCCGGGTCGACCTTCGAATCACCTCCCAGAACTTGGCATGAGTCCCGAGGTTCACGCAACCCAAGCCTAG
This sequence comes from Sequoiadendron giganteum, assembly GCA_007115665.2. NCBI lineage: Eukaryota > Viridiplantae > Streptophyta > Pinopsida > Cupressales > Cupressaceae > Sequoiadendron > Sequoiadendron giganteum. The sequence continues at coordinate 2,826 of VCHN02004039.1, read as the reverse complement.
GGTTGGTGCACAAACCAAGGCCATCCTTTTGGGTTTGTTTTTAAGTTAAAAAAATAAATATAAATATATTATTATATTTTATTATAATTTAATATTATAATTTTTATAATATGTTAAATATTATATTATTATAATATTTCATTATTAGGATATAATATTATATATATTAATGTTATAATTTAGGGTATTATGAAATGATTTTAATATTAAGATTTAACATAATATTAAATGATGTTAATATTATGATTTAATTTAATATTAAATGATTCTAATAGGCCTAATATTATATTTTGTATAATAATTTGTGAGATTTAAATAATAATAATTTTTTAATGTTTTAACATTAGCATTTTGAAAAGGATTATTTCATTGTATTATTACATTATTTAAATGGGGAATATTATTTTGTTTAGAAAATGAGTTTAATTAATTGTGGAATAAATATTTTATTTAAGAATGGGATTTTGCACTTATCTGAATTATTAAAATACGAGATTATGTTTTATATCTTTAAATGCTACATGGAAATAAAATGATTGTTAAATGGCGTGTTTAAATTTCAGTTCAATTAGTGTAGTGATTACTGAATGCCAGTGAGGACATGGGTTTAGGGAACCCAAAGTAGAAATTTGATTCTTACCTGATTTTGAGTTGTTCGTATGGCCATTTGGAAATTGTGGGTTTTCATATTTAACCAGTCTTCCAGTTGGGATTTGAAGTTTGTGTGTTGCCGTACTGTGTGGTCAACCTTGAGATTGCCTTGGGTAGTGCGTAACCAATTTGTTCCCCGGTTATCACGAACGAGAGTGTATTGAATGTATGTCATGGTTAGGGATGCGATATCCTTGCGTAGCACTTGTGTACCCTTGGGTTGTGGAGTTGTTCCACATGTCGTCTTAGAGGAGTGGCTTGTAGTGGGGGCCGACACATGGAGTGGTGCCAGGGTAACTCGTTGTAAGTTAGTTAATCCAGTGATAACTTAATTAACTGATTAGAGTTTCATGTAGTATCAAACACTTAATAAGATAATTATGCCTCGCTCAGGATCGCAAGGGCTTGTAAAGACTTGGGTTGAGACGAGAAGGCCTGGAATGGCAAGATCATTATCTTGTCTCTACGAAAGATAACTGATTCCGCTTTGGTTTACATGAGGGGCCGAAAGTCGTTAGAGGTTACCAGGGTAACCCGAGATGGGGGTTGGGGCCTAGGAAGACTCACCAAGGTAACCCATGTAGCATTGTGATGACACTTCTCCTAGGTCGACAGTATGTTCGCATCAGTGATGCAATTGATTATGTAATTCTGGAAGCATTGTAACTGTTGATGGTGAAGATGACACAAACAACGTTAAAACATAATATTTCTACTCTATTTCTCCTGAAAAAGAAAGACAACATATAGTAGCCTAACTCCCAACGTCCTAGTAGTTGGTTCTCAACTGTCTGGTGTCACTCAATCGGTTCATACAACTGTAATATTCAAGGGGCCTATGCTGGTAACAAAAGGTTCAAGTAATGACTCATTTTTACCGACCGCTTTAGTAGATCAATGGGGATTTCAAATAAAAGAAAAAAGATAGGACAAAGGGGTAAAACAATAAGTATGAATAGAATTTATCTAGTATCTGGACATATACCTTCAACAATGAATGTTTCCTAATAGATCAAAAAAACCATAAGATGATACAGTCTATAGCATAATCTATACCACCGCATACATTTTAGGTGCTTAATTAACTTCGCAATTACTCTTCACAAATATTTCAAGGGTTTCAAAACAACACACATTCATTCATCATCAAAATTATAGATCAACAGACTTTCTAATAACTTCAACTCAATGACAATCTAATAAGATGATCCTTAAATCTGATTCCTTCAAATGACTTTCATCATTCAAGAAACTCTTATGTTCAGCACAATCACTGCATACAGATAGATCATAACTTATTAGCCTTATCAAACAAACAATTTAATTCCAAACACCATATTTCAAGTAAACCTATAATTCCATTAACTATAAAAGATCAAGTACACTGTATCTCTATAAAATCACTACAAAATTCTATCTCCTAGCATTAGGTAAGCCAATCCAATTCTCAATTAGCCGACCTTTACAATATGATACCCATCTGGTATTTATAGATATACAAAAAGTTCAAACCTCACTTCTATTTTAGGCTTTCCACCTTTTTAGGAATTTAGACTCTCTTGGAAACTCAGATCAATTTGATCTTGAGTTCTTACATTAGACTTTCAGTCTTAACTAAAAATAGAAGATAGAAGAAAAAGAAAAGAAGTCATGCACCCCACAAAACTGTCACTGTTGTATGCATGCAACATGCAAAGAAGGAGAACATCATGCATGTAAGGATTCATGCATGCGAAGCTGGATCTGCTAGGAACTCATCGTAGCTGGTGAAGACTTGCTGTAGAGTATCCATCTCTGGCCCATCAATCTAGTCATCTTCAAACTTAATCCGATCCAACTCAGCTGCAACAAACTCCTTCATACTTTTCACTTTTATTAACTCTCTCCCAGCAGCTTTTATCTCTTCTTTGACCTCTACTAGTCGATCTAACATCAACTCTCCGCCATCATCTCCCTTTTGCATAAGTCCTTTGAATCTTTCACCCCACTTTTCCTTTATTTGATTAAAAGGCATGCCCTCTTTTGTAAATGCATTTATATCTACAATAATGGCAATAGTTGCTTCTAATTCTTCCAATTGCTCAGTCAAATTATTTACAATATCTTGAATCTCATTCTTATGCTTACACAAAAAGTCAGTCCTAAACCGGAGTATACGAGAAGTTTTCTCTACAA
>VCHN02001471.1:0-22094 GCA_007115665.2 Sequoiadendron giganteum | reverse complement strand
AGATACCGCAGCGCAGAGCATCGTGTGGTTTACAAAGGTTGGAGAGATCGTATTTCCATTGGCTTCTTCACTACCTTTCCAGATGAGACGGAAATCTGGGCGCCTGTGGAGGTTGTGGAGGACGACAATCCAAGTCGTTACAAGCCTTTCATATACTCGCATTTCAAGCATGAAGTTGTGGCTGATAAAGAAAATAAACAAAAAGCTACGGCTCTCGAAAAATTCGTGGGTATATAAAGACTTCTTAGATTCAATTACATATTGAATGGTTTCAGTATCCCCTGATTCACTGTTTGCAAATAATTTTCCGAAGGAAATTAAATAAGGAATCTATTTAAATAAAAGAATTGCCGAGTATGTATAATAGACAGGTTGATCATTATTTCTGTATCTTAAGCTTCATTTGATTTCTGAAATTTTTGCAGTGGTGTACGTGTGAAAGACTTTTTTTTCCATTTTTTAACATAGCTATCGCTGTTTAATATTTTCTGATATATATATATATATATATATATATGAAATATTTTCTTTTAATATTATACATTCAATAAACTTCATTTTGTCTACAAGCATTTTCTTTTAAATAGCATAATTCAAAAGTAAAATGTTAGTTTTTCAGCAAATTAGATTTTTAAATTGGTTTTGTTCTTCATTTATCTTTTCATAGATAAAACTCCAATCTTTTCATAATGACAATAAATTTTGTAATAAAATGATAATTTGTTAATTGCAATTAAAAAAAATCTTCAATTAAATTCTAATCTAACAGAAATGTATTGTTAAAAGATATAAATTTTATTTATAAAATGGGTTTCATCGATAATTTTAACAAGGACATCTTTTATTCTCTTAACTATTCATTTCATGATAGGTTCTTAGAGAGTCATTTACCATCATACAAACCAGCTCAATTATCTTAATACAAACTATTAACCAACTTCTCAAAAAGTCATTTATGGTCATTACTCATAGATATCTTGTGAATACAATATCTCTTCAATGTTCATGGGGGTTCTTCTAGATGCAAGGAAAGTGATAGAGGCTATCTATAAAATCCTATTGATGTCTATTAAACATTGCTAGACATTGGTAATAAAACATAATTAGATTTTATTGTTATTCATGTGAACTTTTCTCCTAAGGGCAGTCCATGTATGTTATAGCTTGATGTGATAGATGACCATGGACGTCAGTTACTATCCCTTCTATGGATTATTGTGAGGAATATTGAAGGAAACAATACAAGTATGTCATCAAATTTCTCAAATTCACAAAAATCTTATTTCAATAGACAAAATAAATTGATTTGTTGTAATATTGTATTCACAAAGGATTACTTGGTGAGTGAAAGTGATATTGGGTGACTAATGTGCTCTATTTAATAATATTTCAATTTTTATAGTATATAATATCAACCCAATTTTTTCATGATTCAAAGAAAAGACCTTAATATAAAAGCTCTACTAATTAGTATCTCACCATCTTCAAATATATATTGCAAAGACTTTCTAGGAAGAGTATATCTATTAGTTAGAATTATGATTATTCCTTATAACCTATTCATAAACTTAAGTTTTTAGACCATCCTTAATTAGATCATCCATGCTCTAATTTTTTGAATTTTGATATGTAACTGTGCAAAAGACATATTGTTAAACTAGCTAGTTTCTAGCCCACTTAGTAGATTGATATTCACACTACACTTAAGCTCACTTAGAAGACTTCTATATTTTTGTCTCACCTCAGGTGGTTGAGACAAGTGTTATGCTAATGCTTCTTTGAATGTGTAAGCTCATAATCTGCACATAAAACTTTGACAAATATTATCCTATATGCCAAATAAAATGTAACAAACTACATGATCCTATTCCATATTGAATTGGTGAACCTTTGACATGTAAAGAAGCCATTTCTCAATCCTTGATAAGCCTTAAAATGATGATAGACAAAGAGATGCAAGATGAACTCCAATGCCTATGGTAAGAATACTCAAAATGTGGATGGAAATGAAGGAGAAAAGCCCTTGAATTTATAGAAGAATTGAGAGAAGAAGAGGCAAAGTTGAGGAATGTGGGACTAATCCTCAACCAATAGATTCATGCAACTTGTCATCATGTGAATGGGCCAAGGATGTGCAAGTTTTGATGAATGTGCCCATAAATGCAATTAGTTGAAATTTGATATTAGTGAAATGACAAGGTGGAGGAAAAGTCAAATGGAGTTATGGACACTTGGCTCAAGGCAAGAGGACTTGTAAGATGATATAAATGTCTTGTTGGAAGGAAATATCTTATTTGGAGGGAGATTTGAAATGGAGGAATATTCCATTTTTATGCCTTGTTGAGAGAAAATGAAGATTTAATAAATCAAAATAAATGATTTATTGTGCAAGTGGGAAAAGCTAGAGGATGGGACATGGGTTAGAGTTAGCATTAATCAAGGATTTGATTAATTAAGATAATATTATGTGATTGTGACATTCAAATTGAATTTTGGGATTTATTTAAATTGAATGAGAAGATAAAGATCATTTAGAGATTTAATTAAACATTTGGATTTATTTAATTAAATGGAAGAACTTTAGGAGATTAATTAAATAATTTGATTTATTTAATTAAGTGTGATAAACTTAGGAGATAAATAAAATAAAATTGATTTATTTAATTGATGGGTGAATATCATTAAATATGATTAATTCATGATGTGAAATTTGCATGTCTACATTTTTCCCCTCTTTGAATAAATGTACTTGCTGCATTAGTTCAAAGAATGATGTCGCCAAGATCAAAATTCACAATTTTTTATATTTTATGGATGCCCCATCGGAAATAAGTATGTTGGTACATTTTCCCCTCGAGAGGTCAAGCGAGAAGTTCAGTTTGAGGGCCGATCTCATGACAAAGGGTTCAAAATGGATGTATGGATGGTTAGACTAACAAATCTATATGATAATGATGATGAAATGTTCTTAAGATTCTTAGAATAAAAAATCTATATTATCCTAAACATCTTAAATGATTATGGAATGCATGTGAGATGGATGAGATGGATGATGTTGTCCTATGATGATATGACGTGGTTATACAAGATGAGAGTGTGGATGTAGGATGGATGCATTGATGAAATGATATTATGTTCTAGCATGAAAGAGGATAGAAGAATTAGAGGGATCAACCCTTGAATCCAAGAAGATGCAGAAGTCCAACAAGTCCATTAGTCGTCGAGACATTATTAGATATGATGATGAATGATGATAATGGATTGCTTATCCAAGGATGGGAGAGATAAAGAGCATAAAATTATTTATGTGTTATAACACACATAGGTGCGATGCATCAGGGTATAAAGAACCAGGATGGTGTTGCACCTAGTGTGATGGACTTTGACTTGACAATTAGATAGGAGTACTCTTGTTCACACCTGATATATGAAACCTTATTCAGAGTGCAGTTCAGATATTCTAGACATCTCATACTAAAATATAGAAAGGAAAGCCTTCTTATGTGGTCAACAAGACACCTAAAACACCATCCCTACAAACAAAACAAAGCATGCATGATGAAGTTATTTTACAAGAATGTCCAACAAGAACAACAGATAAAAAGATAATGATTATTTCCCAATTCCTTTCTCTCTAAATCTTTTTGTTAGACATCATCGAGAGGTCCTTGGAATGAGCACAATAAGATAAATCCTAAGAAAAGTTAAAGTAAACAAGCAAGCTAATGTTCTTCATACCACTAGTCAAGACTAAACTACAGTGATTGTTGATGTTGATGTCCATTGCAGGAAGGTCACATTCCTAGGACATGTGATCAGGTGATAATGATATTTTGATTGGATGATAAGCTATTGATATTCTAAGTTGACCAACTTGCTGACTTACTGACCTAGTTTTGAGACTTTGACGATTAGGTTTTCACTTTAAAACCTACTAGATTTGCTTCTGACTGACTTTCCAAAGGATGAAGGGGATTTTTATTTATTATGATTGATGATTATCATGGGTGAAAGTGAAATGAGATGGATGCACCATTTTGGGTTTTTTCAAATCTTTTGAGGTTATTTTTGGTATTTTGGATTTTTTTCAATGTTTTTGGTATTCTTGAGATTTATGACCAAGAGACTAACTTAAAAACCTATCCTAGGGGTCTCGGGAGATGATCCATAGATTATCCTTGCCTACGTTATACACGTAGAGACCACATAGTTCAATTACGACAGACTTGATTATTGATGAGATAGATGGGCAAACAAATTGCCATTGAAACAAACACCTAAAGGACTGACCTAAAATGTCCCAGGGGATGATCATAGATCAACCTTACCTAAATTCAAGCTCAGAGATGGCGTAGTTTGCTTGGATGAATCCATTTTTGATTTTTCAGATTTTGACATGTTTTTGGGGTTTTTGATGGATTTTTTGAATGTTTTTAGGTTTTTCAAGGAAGATCACAAGAATATACATGAATCTAATCTAATGCAGGTACATGAACATGCCCCTAGCATGATGTGATAGACTAATTTGATATAGGTAGGACAAACTAATGTTGGAAATATGCCAAGTAGTAATAGGGTGGAACATGATACAAACACAAGATTAAGCCATGATACAGATGCAAACGAATGGTGGATGGATAGATGGAATGTAATGGATAAGTGAGTGTGCATATTAAGCCACCAAGATCTTGGTGGATGGAGAGTGCTTTATTTAGGCTTGATGTCTTTTTGCTAGGTTTTCACCAAGGTACATGTCCAAAGTGCCACCGAAGTAGTTTTCACTAGAGGATGATTTTTTTCTTCACTATTTTCAATAGTTTTTCTATTTTTTTTAGATTTTTTTATTTTTATTTTTTTGTTGTCACCAAGATGCCTGTTTACTAGGTTTTCATCAGGGCGACCATTTTTTTAGGACATTTTCTGACTTATTTTTGTATTTTATGGTTCTATACCTTGCAATATTTTAGGCATAAAACTTTTCAAGATGGGAGTTGTTCAAGGGCTCCTACAGAGGTTCGCCTTCTTGTGTTGACAATTGATATGCCCCTGATTTATAGATTGTTATGATGACGAAAGGTCCCAACTAGTTGGGCTCAAATTTTCCTTTGCTCTCTAGCTTTGGCACATTCTTTTGGTTCTCTATTAGCACAAGTTCACTGACTTGGAAGGTCCACCTCCTGATCTTCTTGTTATAACTTCATTTGAATCAGTTTGGATATACTTGTAGATGGTTTAAGGCATCCATGCACCATTCATCCAGTAACTCTAGCTCATTTAGTCATGAGACCCTGTATTCTTCATCTATGATGAGGTTTTCCAGTGATATTCCCAGGGACAGGAGCTCGATTTCAATAGGTAGGATGGTTTATGATCCATAGACCATGGAGAATGGGGTGGCATCTATTGGTACACAAATACTAGGACGATAGACCCACAAGGTGGGATTTAGCTATAGATTCCTATCACGACCAACATCTTTGACTATCTTCTTAAGGATTTTCAAGATGGTTTTGTTGGTAGCTTATGCTTGGCCATTGCCTTGGGGATAGTATGGAGTGGAAAAGTGATGTTAGAAATTGAATTTTTCACATAAGTCATGGACGTCCTGATTCTTGAAAGGTGTCCCATTATCTGAGATAATGGCTTGAGGGACATTGTACCCACAAATGAGGTAGTTTAGGATGAACTTGGATATGTGCTTTCCCATTATGTAGGTCATGGGAATGGCTTCGACCCACTTTGTGAAGTACTTCATGGCGTTGATGATGAATTTGTGGTCATTGGATGAGGTGGGTGTGATTTTTTTGGTGAGATTGAGCCCCCATTGTGAAAAGGGCCAAGGTGTAACAATAGGGTGAAGCTCTTGAGTTGGTGCATGGATAAGGTCCCCATGATGCTGACATTGCAAACATCTTCTGATGAAGTCATGTGTGTCTTGCTCCATTGTGGCCCAGTATTATTTGGTTCTCAGCAACTTGTTAGCCAAGGTCATACCACTCGAGTGTGATACACAAATGTCGTTGTGTACCTTAGTTAAAGTAGTCAAGGCATCCTTAGTGTTCAGGCAATGCAACAAAGTTCTTTCAAAGCTCCTATGATAAAGGGTTTCTCCTAGGATGACAAAGCAAGTTGACTTTTTTATGAAGGCTCGTTTAAGGTTTGGGGTTATATCGGTGGGAAAGACTCCTATTCATATGTATGTGTAAATTTCATGGTACTAGGGATCACTGGGACCAACCATTTCACACACAAATTCAGACTATGGTACCTCGAATGCTGGTACAAGAAGTTTCTCTACAAGGAATTCTTGCTTTGGGATGTTGTACGGGATTTCCAAGAGTGATCCAATTCTAGCCATTGCGTCCACTGCTCTATTGTTTTCTCTAGGTAGTTGTTCAAATGTGATTTCAATGAATGACTCTTTGAGGCTCTCGACCAACTTCTTGTATGGAGTCATTTTATCATCCTTTGTCTGATATTCATCATTTACCTAATTTATTATGAGCTCAGAGTCCCCATATACTTTTAGAGCCATGATCTTACATTGTAATTCAATCCTTAAGGAAATGACAATCACCTCATACTTTGCTATGTTATTCATGCATGGGAATGATAGCTTGTAAGATTTGGGTACATGAAGTCTCCTTTGGGAATTATGAAGAGAATCCCTACTCATGATCTGTGTTTCATGTAAGATCCATGGAAATACATCTTCCAGTGGTTTGCAACACTTAGGCGAAAAATTTATTCATCAAGGAATTCTAGAATGAGTGGGTTTTCAGCATATATAGGTTCCTCTACTAGTTGATCTACAATTGGTTGTCCCTTGATGGCCTTGTGCTCCACATACTCAATGTTTTTTTCTATCAATATCATGACCAATTTTTTTTTCCATCTTGTGAGAGTGGCTTTAGAAAGTAGGTACTTTAGAGGATCTATCTTTGCAATTAATTTGATCTTGTGAGCTAGCATGTAGTGTCTGAATTTTTGAGCTGCAAACACAATTTCGAAACAATAATTTTCAATAGGAGTATTTTTTAGCTTGTGTCCCACCATAGTTCTATTGATATAATATATTGCTCTCTCTCTTCCATTTTCATCATGTTGAGCTAATAGAGCACCAAGAGCTGTTGTGGTAGCTAAAATGTATAAGATCAGTGGTTTTCCTGAGATTGGCGGCATCAAAACTGGTGGCATGAGTAAATATTCTTTGAATTCATTAAATGGTTGATCGCATTTTTCATCCCATTGTATGCTACCCCCTTATGGAGTAGATGATACTATGGGGTCTGTTTATCTACTAGTTGTGCTATGAATCTGCGGATGGACAAGAGTCTGCCTTGTAGACCCATTAGTTGTTTTAGTGTCCTGGGTGCTTCCATATCAAGGATCTCCTTGAATTTAGTGGGCTCTACTTATATTCTTCTCATTGACACTATATATCCCAAGAGCTTTCCCGACTGCATTCCAAAGACACATTTCTTTGGGTTGAGATGAACCTTATACTTTTCCAATCTATCAAGGATGGAGCTCAAGGAGGCTATGTGGTCCTATCTTTTTTTGGATTTTTCCAATATTTCATCTATGTAGTCTTCCACTATCTTATGAATCATGTTGTGAAATATCAGTGTCATGGCTCTTTAGTATGTTTCACCTAAATTCTTTAACCCAAAAGGCATCATGTTCTAGTAGTAGGTCCCCCATGAACATGTGAACATTCTCTTGTGCTAATCTTCCTTTGCTATCATAAACTAATTGTATCGAGAAAACCTATCCATTAGTGATACCATCTTGTTTCTGACCATCATTTCCATTATCATGTCGATGTTTGGTAGTGGAAATTCATCCTTACAACATGCTTTATTTAAGTCCCTGAAGTCATTGCAGATGCAAATGCCCCCATTTGGCTTTGAAATAGGTACAAGATTTGACACCCATTTAGGATAATCAATTAGCCTTATGAATCCTATATCTAAGAGCTTCTACAATTCCACTTTGACTAACAAGGCTATTCGAGGGTGCATCTTTCTCGACTTCTATCTGATTGGCTTTGCCTTGGATAGATAGCTAAGAGATGAACCACAAATTTCAGATTGAGACCTGACATGTTAGCATAGGTCGATGCAAAGTTCAATTTTCTTTCTTTTAAGAATGCAGCCAAAAGTTCTTGTTCCTCTGCCATAAGTGATTTTGCATAGAAGGTGATGTTCGGTAACTCCTTTATTCCTAGATTGACAGGATTGCATCTTTCTACTAGGACAACTGATTTTTCTTGATGAAGTGCAGTGAGGGGAAGATAGAATCCTCCATCCTCTAGTGCCTCAGAGAGTTTTTTCCATTCGATGCATCCTTTGTTTTTACTATTTTATGGTTAGAGAGTGCCATAGTGTGGTTTTCACTCAATGGCCTTGAGATTATTCTCAATTTCTTGCTTTTAGGACTAAAAGCCTCAATTGTTCCCCTATAATAGGCATGTGTATCAAGTGTGATGTCAAATCCTGCCTTATGATCTCCACATGGCACTATATCCTATAGTCCCATGAATTTTGAGAGTGCCTCATCATTTTCAAACGTGTCTAGAATCGGTGCCCCTCGTTGGTCATAATCAATGAGTTGGAGGTAAACTAGGTTTATTTTATGATTTTGGTGATCTGACTCAAAGGATAAGGTAGTAATCATGAGTAGGGAGGAGTCTTAAAAAATAATGGGTAGTCTAGTTATGGTATCCTCGTCATCACTAATACTATAGACATCAGTTATATGAAAGGTGAAGTTGTCTAGGGGTAGCCCTATGGATATTGGTAACCATAAGGCAGTTGCCGATAGCTAAGGGAGAGTCTTGACTGCCTTAATTGTGGGACCTCGACCATGTATGGTTATACTTAGAGGGGTACATCCAAGGCCAATATTATTCATTTGTCTTTCAAAAATGATGAGTTCTAGTCAACTATTTGTGTTCCTTCTGAGGCTTTCATTTCTATTGTAGCCCATACCAAGCATCATTTGTAGCCCCTTGCTTTGTTCATCCATGTGAAGATTAGGTGTGGGCCTTTCATCTTGGTATAGTGAACTTGAAATATCTCTTTCATTCATGTCCTCCTGACTTAGATCCCCCCCAACATCAAAATCTAGAAGGGTCCACCGTGAAAGTGTGAGAGGGTGTTTGAGCTAGTTGGGGTTGCCCATGAGACCTAGGAGATTGAGGTAACTCTCCTACAAAATATTTTTTTCTTCATTTTGTATTCCCCACACCCATTGTATTGGATCATGGGCTTGATGTCATATATGTCAGGGATGGAAGGTGTCTTTGTCCCAAAATTGGAGGAGATGTTGGATGGGTCTATGTATGAAGTGGAGGGACCTTCATCATTTTTGGGGACTTGGGGGACTTTGTAGAACTTGGCTTCCAAATTCTTGCAATAGGCGAAAGGTCCAGGGTCACCATGAATTGTGACCTCTTCATTTTGGTATGAGAATTTGTCGCATTGGTGGAATGTTGAGGCAACCACAATCATCCCATGGATCCATGGGAATCCTAGAAGGATATGGTAGGCCAAATAAAGGTCGAGGAACTGACATGTGGTTTCCATAGTAGTTGGCCCTACTTGGATTGGAAGTTTAATAGAGCCTAGAGACACTCTTTCCTAGTCATCATATGCTTTGATTGTAATGCCTTCATCTTTCTTAATGGAATACTCAAAGATTCCTAGATTCTTTATGACATTTAGTGAGAAAATTTTGAGGCCTGCACCTCCATCCACCAAGACCCTTTTAACCTTTTTCTTGTGAACCAAGACCTGAAGGTGTAATGCATGATCGTGAGATGGCTAGGTGGGTAAATCCTGATCAGAGAAGGTGAGGAGATCTAGAGTGATGATATTATTGACCATAGATTGAAATTGATTTGTATCAAGGTTGGTGGAGATAGTGGATGAAGCCAATGCTTCCTCCAATATTTCTTTTTGCGCGGTCAAAATCTTCAGTAACTCCATGATGGAGATCTGATTAGGGGTTATTTTTAATTGGTTGATGAAATTGTAACTGTTAGGGATGGATCTCTGATTTATGGTGGGGGTCTTAGTTAGTTCTGGTGCCCCGATGATAGTGACCTTGTCATTGCATGTGGTGACTCCACAATCAGTGTTGGATCCCTTAATGTTAACAACAGTGACCAATTCATCAAGGCATGCGACAACTCCTTCGTATACATGATTCATTTTTCCAGACTTTTTCTTACCTTTATTGTTTCCTTGATTATGGTTGGGCATCGGATTTGTGTATATTTTCAGATCTTGATTGTCAGTAGGTTGCTCAACATTTATGATTTTGTCATCAATGAGATCCTAGATGATGTTCTTCAACTTAATGTAGTTGGTAGTTGTGTGTCCCTCGAGCTTATGATAATCACAAAGGATATTTTCCTTGTACCAGGGTGGCTTCACCTGGGGTCCACTATAATTATCATGGGTGGGGACCTTGATGAGGCTTTCATTAACCAAATTTTTCATGATGGATTCAATTTATTCCCCAAGGGTTGTGAATTTCTTCTTGAGGGGATACTTGTTTCACGGAGGTGGTCCTCCTTGATTATTGAGATTATTGATCTAATTTTGTGGTGGTTTATGGTTTACCACATTTTCTTGCATGTTCCTCTGATTATTGTTCTATGGTTGATGATGATGCATTTGGTTACTTTGCTTGGGAGCACTAATGATAACCTTGGCATCTACTACTCCATCATTGGTGACATTCTATTTATTCGCCCATGTGTGAGGTTTATCATTGTAGCTAGTGGATGGGAAACTGTCCTGGTGTTCAAGATAAGTAGGTGTGCCCCATTGTGTAACAAGATCCCATTCAATATTGAGTGACTTGGGGATTAATTGATTGTATGTGGTGATGCATTGCATCTTCAGATAGAATGCCAAGGTCTTGTCTATATTGGCAATGATGGTAAAAAATTGTTGTTCCTCTTGCATGGACCACTTTCTTCGATTGGCCTTGGCTTGCCATCATTGGAGAAAGGTGGTGAATGATTCCCCCTTTCCCTATTTGAGTGTCAAAATTTATTCCAAACTAACATTCACGAAAATGTTGAACGCATAATTTTGAAGGAATGCGTTTTTGATTTCTTGAAATTTTTTGATGCCAAGCTTCAAGGGAACACCCACATTAGATATGTGTTGTTTTATGACTTCCATACAATGTACCTAAAACTCTATGATGTTATCTTCAGGGTTTCCTATCCTGAGATATTTGTCAAATTTGAGGATTTTGAATCCCTTCGGGAATGGTACCATTTCCAAGATTTTGTACCATTTCCAAGATTTTGTCAAACGGATAGGGACACAAATTGTTGGGTGTCTTGATTGTCTTTCGTAATTGAAGATCAAGCACTTTTTGTGAGAGAAGTTTGATTTGTGCCATCACATCACCTTGCGAATCAGGAGGTGGGGTGAATATGTTTTGAGGTGTGGGATTAACGAGCGGGTTATTGGTGAGAGTCTTTTGTAAGCTTTGTTGACCAAGTGATTCTTGTGTTTGTTTCTAAGCCAACAATGCTTGTTGTTGGTCATGTTGTTTTTGTGCCAACAACACCTATTGTTGGTCATGTTTCTGTTGCACCAAAAATGCTTGTTGTTGGTCGTATTTCTATTGTACTTGATATTATTGCAAGGCTTGTTGATATGCTTATTTCCCTGCTTGCAATTTTGCCTGGTATTGTGCTTGCTAAGCTTGAAAATAGGCCTGTTCTTGAGCATGCACTTTTTGGACTGCTTGTGCAATTTGAGCATCTTGTGTGGCTTGTGAGGCTTGTGCAGCTTGGGTTGCTTGAGCTGCTTGTGCAATTTGAGTAGCTTGGGTTGCTTGAGATGCTTGAGTGGATTTTTTTTGTTGTCATAGGGCTTGGGCTTGTGCATCTTGTTGTGCCTATTATGCTTGTTGTGTTGTCAATTGAGCTTGCACTTGTTAAGGAGCTAGTTGTGCATGACTTGTTGATTTTGGAGTGCCTTTTGACAGGCAGCTTATCAAGCATCTTGCAATGAAATGGTGAATGAATTTTCCATGTTTTGTTTTTCTGGTGGTGGCGGTGGATTGGGAAGGATGTCAATCATTGTGATGAGTGGAATGGTTGTGTTGATAATCGAGGTTTGAGTTGTGGATGGTGTGATCAAGATGCTTGATCCTTGAGACACTTGAGGAATGGTCGATGCACTGAACATGGGGGTTGTTTGGATGGTCCCCATCTGTTGTTGCAATATTACTGTCAAGAGAAGAGGATTTGATAGGGTGTTTTGATTTGATTGATTGATGGCAAGCAGAGGGGGAAGACCTAACTGAAGGGGTGATGTGGATGTAAGTTTTTGGGGTGGAAATGGTAGAAAGACGGGCAGTGAAATCCCTTGAAGTGATGACGAGGGATCCAAGATTCCCCCTACTCAAAACAAGTCACCCTCTCCTTGTGAGATAGGAAGAAAGATTTGTGTTTCTAGAGGGTAGATTGGTGTCACATGATAAGAAGTTGGATTAGTGGTATCATGGAATGTGAGAGAGACATATGGGTATAACGAACTTACCGGGATGGATTGATCCGATGTGGTATTTGCATTCAATTCTTGTTTGTCCACAAGACGATGCTTTTGGAGCTCGTAAAGCATGGAACTTCCCTTGTTGGTAACTCGTGGAGTTGAAGGAATGGATGTTATAATTTGTGAGATGTCCTAAGTGATGCTTTGAATCAAAAGTGTGGATGAAGATGAGGGCATGATCCCAAGAGGTCTTTCCACAATAGTGCTTATGTCATAATCGGAAGGGAGTTTAGCCCCTTCTTTTTCTAACTCAAGCATGTATTGGGAGGGATATAGCTTCCTCATAGCATTGAAAATTCGATGATTTTCAAGATTTTGGACCATCTCAAGGATTTCAGCCTGTGTCATCCCTAAGATGTTGTTGGTGATGTCTTCCACTTGACCTTCCTCTTGTGGATTTTGAAGTATTTGAGGAGGATTGATTGGGAGGTCAATGGTTATCATCAGATTGAATTCTATTTTAGTTTGACTTAGATCACTCAAAGTGGATGTTTCTTTGTTTTCCTCCATATTCTTCTTGTCTTGAGATCGAGTATGAACCATAAAATAGATATCAATTTTCAAGAATGTACGAGATGAACCTCTAACCCCTTATATTTCTCTAAACCTTAGGCTCAAAGAAGAGAAGAACTAGGATAGTTTAAGGATCCAAGTGATGATGAGGATGAGATAAACGAAAGATGGATGATACAGATGATGAAACTCTTGAGGAACCTTGAGAGAGATGCCAAACTTTAGGACTTGATTTGATTTGATTTTGATTCAGGATAGTTTGACTAAGTGTTTTAATTCAAACAAATTTATAATGAACTTGTAAACTCTAGGAACTTGTGTTATCCTAGATTAAACTCGTACACAAGAGGATAGTTCGACTAAGTGTGTTAAGTCAAACAAGGTGATAATGGATTGGATAATTTGACTAAGTGTGTTAAGCCAAAAAAAGTGATAATTAACTTGTAAACCTTAGGAAGTTGTGTTATCCCAGAGTAAACTCATGCACAAGAGGATAATTTGACTTAGTGTGTTAAGTCAAACAAAGTGTAGACATGCAAAACTGACATCATAGCATCGAATATCAAATCTGCTATTAATCAATTAAAGCAATTTATTGATTAATTTACTAAGGTTCATTAAATAAATCAAAATTATTTAATCAAATCCTTAAAGTTCTTCTCATTTGATTTATCAAATGTCACCTCCTAATATCATCCAAGTTAATTAATCTACATTAATTAACTTCTAATCATGATTATCATTCTCTAGCTTTTGACTCAACTAGAGTCAAATCCAAACTCTAACTAACCCACCCACTTGCACCAATAAATCATTTATTTGATTTATTAATTCTTCTAATTACATTCAAAATGGAATCAAAATGGAATATTCTTCCAATTTGAATCTTCCCCCCAAAAGGGACTTGTCCCTTCCAACAAGGTTTTAAATGCTATTTGCACAAGTCAAACATGGCATTTATTGCACCTTTCATCCCCCCAAAACATGTCAAGTCATTCAAATTCAAATTTGAAATTGGCACATTGGCCAAGACTTGCACATTCCTCACCCTCTCACACCTTGACAAGTGGCATCTTGTCATTGGCCCATGAATGATCCCACATTCATCAATTTGGCCTCTCCTCTCTTCAAGCTCAACTATAAGTTGAAGGCTTCTCTCCTTCAAACAACACAACAGCCACATTTGAAAGCATTTACACTATAGGCAACTTGAGTTCAAGCATCTCATTGTCTATCTCACTAAGCTTATCAAGGATTGGGAAAGGGCAACTTCCTACACAACTAAGTTGCACCAATCCACTATGGGATAGGTTTATTTCATGGTTTAGATGCTTTATCTAATTTTGTTGTTTGGTTGCATTTGAATCATGAATCATGGATTATTATCTCATAGGGATAGGAATTTCTGTTATATTGTTTGTATCATGTTGCTAACCATATGCAGATTTTCATGTCCTACTCTCACAAGACCAAAAACAAAGCACTTTTAATTTCGATGCCGACAACATCATTCTTTGAACCAATGCAATGAGTACATTGCTTCAAAGAGGGACAAAATGTAGACATGCAAAACTAACATCGTGCATCGAATTCTCCTATTAATCAATTAAGACAATTTATTGATTAATTTCCTAAGGTTCATTAAATAAATTAAATTATTTAATCAAATCCTTAAAGTTCTTCTCATTTGATTATCAAATGTCACCTCTTAATATCATCCAAGTTAATTAATCTACATTAATTAACTTCTAATCATGATTATCATTCTCTAGCTTTTGACTCAACTAGAGTCAAATCCAAACTCTTAACTAACCCACCCACTTGCACCAATAAATCATTTATTTGATTTATTATTTCTTCTAATTACATTCAAAATGGCATCAAAATGGAATATTCTTCCAATTTGAATCTTTCCCCCAAAAAGGGACTTGTCCCTTCCAACAAGGTTTTAAATGCTATTTGCACAAGTCAAACATGGCATTTATTGCACCTTTCATCCCCCCTAAACATTTCAAGTCATTCAAATTCAAATTTGAAATTGGCACATTTGCCAAAACTTGCACATTCCTCACCCTCTCATACCTTGACAAGTGGCATCTTGTCATTGGCCCATGAATGATCCCACATTCATCAATTTGGCCTCTCCTCTCTTCAAGCTCAACTATAAGTTGAAGGCTTCTCTCCTTCAAACAACACAACAACCACATTTGAAAGCATTTACACTATAGGCAACTTGAGTTCAAGCATCTCATTGTCTATCTCACTAAGCTTATCAAGGATTGGGAAAGGGCAACTTCCTACACAACTAAGTTGCACCAATCCACTGTGGGATAGGTTTATTTCATGGTTTAGATGTTTTATCTAATTTTGTTGTTTGGTTGCATTTGAATCATGGATTATTATCTCATAGGGATAGGAATTTCTGTTATATTGTTTGTATCATGTTGCTAACCATATGCAGATTTTCACATCCACAAAATGGCGCTAGAAGGAGGGCTTGATTTAGATATTCATATTCACATTCGCAAAATCCAGTTTTTGTGCTGTTCTATTTGGGAATTTAGCTACTTTTTTGTGATCTTTTGAATGGGTTAATGAAAATAAATAAGAGAGCTAGCTACTTTCTGTGTTAAAAAAATAAAAATAAGGCATTAGTCTATATCATGATAAGCATATAAAGGTGTATAGTTGGGGTTTTTCAATGCCAAACAGGTAGCCACAGTCATGATTCATTTTACTTCTGCTTCGAGCAATGGCATTAATCATTTATGTGATAATCTTGTTACATTATGTGCTTCCACAGCTATGATTTCATGTTATATATGTTGTATCATATCTGATTTATGCTTTCTTTTTACTGTTAGCATTGATGGGAGACACCCGATCATAATTCTTTCCCTTCCTGATATGTTCATTGCGTAATATGATTCTAACATCCCTCAGCTCAATGATGATATTCACTTTGATGACAGACAATGATGCCTAGATTTCCTAAATAGCTATTTATTTAGGCTTTAAAACTTGAAAGAGACTTTTCGCATCTTCTATCAAGAAATCTGCTATTTTGATTTACACAGCAATCCGCCTTAGTTAGTTATGATTGACTCCAAAGTTAGAGAGTATTTTGTTTGTTATTGTAATGAATCAAATATTTCTGACTTACACTGTTGTTCATTTCGCTTCAGAGGTAGAGTCTTGTGGCAGCTTCAGCACTTGCAATCGAAAGAGAATAAGGGGGGCCGCGTATTCCACATGAAGTAATTGCTACCAACGTATTCCAAATGTATGTTCGCTGTTTTAATTATTGGTTGAACTTCTAACTGTTCGGTGGTCATCATGTGTTGCCAAACGCATGATATGAGGTTTTCGTGTTCCATGCTTCATATGCCCCATTCTCTCCTCCCTTAGTAATTACTGTGCCTCCTCGTTGTTGCTGCTGCTTTAGTTCCTCCGAAAATCACTTCCCACCTTATTATTATCAGGCATTTACATTGGTAGTAGTTTGTGTTTCACCCACGCTACCCTCGCTAATTAAAGGTTTCCAATCTCCCTCTTAATGTCTCTGATCAGCGCGTCCCATGTACTGGCGAGGATGTGACAGTATAGGATAATGTGTAGGGCTTCGGTCTTTATACAACTGGTGAAGATTTGACAGTAGTCCCCAACACGTATTGGTATGTGGACAATGATAGACAACCCCTGCAAGCTTTGAGGGTGTAAATCTGCACCTTGCTCGAGTCCCATTTCTCTAAGTGGAGACTGGATTTCTTCCAAATACCGAGCAGATCAGTCTAAACAGCCTCAGTCAACAACCACGCAAGGCTTTCAATAAGAACTCATCCCTTGCATTTCGAGACTTTAAATGTTGGATACCACACCCTGTCCTGGCCGCATGTTGACACAGGTCATGAACTTTAGTTCACACTGTCAAATGCAGTTAAAAGATTTCCAATCCTCTTCAGTAAATCTTCTTGCGTGGATTTCTGCAAATGCTAGATTCTGACAGAGAACATGGAATGGGAATGTATGCTTGCAAATCACATTAATGACCTTGTTCATTGTTCTTTACACCTAACAATAGCATTTGCATATGAAAGGATAGAAAGGAGGAGCGCATAAAGTTAAATAATCACAGCCTGTATTAAATGTGTTAGGAGGATGTCTTTTCTATCAGCTGTTCTTCCTTTGTCTTCATTTTAATATTGATATAATCTATTTATTGCGCTATAAGGCCTTTGATGAACGTGAATGCAGGTGGCGTTATTTTCTTTATGATTTATAACTCTTTTTTACTGTGTACCGACATGACATTGAAAAGATCTTTATTTGCTAAGGCTGTTGCAACATTGAAATAATAGTGAAAATAACTATTCCTTGCATCTAAGGTCTTTTTGAAAATGGGATATTTTGAAAGAATTAAGATAAAATCTTTTGCAGCCTAAAGATATTTTCAGTCTGATTGTATATTCTTATGCAAATAATGTTTAGCTCAAGCTTAGAGTGAATTTCGAGAATTCCTTGGAAAGGTTGATTCAAATAGTAGTCTCTTTTGTTTTCTTATTGGAAGAAGGCGGGGTTAATGTTAAAATCATATCTTGGTCTCTATATTGAAGTTGCTTGTCTTTTATCCAATATTCAATCACCATATCATGCACATATACTTTATGAATGTTCTTTCTTAAAGCCCAAATTGTTTTTTTGATTTCTCAAAGAACGACATTCAAAGGGGAGGCATGGTGGGTTTCTTCTTTACTTTCTTGATAATTGGGTTTCTACTAACTTCCATCTTATGGTTAAGGTATTAAGGATAGAAAAATGGTGGATTGCTTACAAACTTTGTGTTGTTCATAGGTTGAAACTAAAGGTACATGGATAAAGGTTGAAATCAAGGTGTTGACATTAAGGCTGAGATTAAGGTGGACATTTGAAGATGAGCATCCGAATTGAACAAAGAAACAAGGTTGTGATCAAGTGAAAATGAAGACGAATATAGTGGACTTGGAGGTTTTCTTGCAAATAAAACTTGAAAAGCATTTTTTAATGCTTGTTTGGAGCTTCCATTTACTAGCCTTTTTTTTGTTTTTAGCTAACTCACTTTTCAATTTGGGCTTAAAATCAATCAATGACTTGATATTTTCAAAGTTGGTTAAAATTGAACCTTAGACACTTACTAGAATTTCAATTTGGTCTAAAATTGGACAAGGCAAACTTCACACTTCATTTTGGTGCTTCTAAAACGAACTCATCATTGCTTTGAGGAATTTAAAATTGAACATGTGTACTTTGTGTTTTGTAAACTTTTTTGCAAAGTAGTGTCATTTAAAAGGGCGTATGTGCTTCTCTCGCGCTTCACGGCGATCTTGAGAATCAAAAGTCTTTTTGATGACCCTAAGTTGCATAAAAGATTGCCTCCACACTTCAATTTGGGCATTTTAAAATTGAACAAAACATGCGAGTGTGAGCACGATATATTGCGGAGGTTCTCCCCTTTGTTTTTCAATGAGGGTTGTGTGAACGATGGGATATGTTAGCTCGCTATTGTTTATCTTAGAGGGCCTGCCTTGTGGGAAAAAGTAATCACCCAAGGGAACGACCCAACCGGGAACACGCTAAAGCCAAGCGACTTCCAACCGGTATATAAGTGTGGATATTGGAACAAAGGCCAATATCACGAGGATTATTCCGACGAGATGGACAGCAATGGACTCTCGCCGATGTTGGATAATCCCCCACGAACGGAATGCCCGAATTAGAACCCTTGTTTAGAAATTGGCCAAAACCTTATCTATCTTGTTGGTGCAAGAGGTCATGTCCTCTGAAGCCGCCCCACATAACATGCGGTCTTGTTGTGGAAATGGAAAGTATGCCATGGGAGATTCATGGGTACTAATGCTTGGCTGACCCGAATAAGTGAGTGTCGTGGAGGGGAGCCAGTGTGGTCAAGCATTTAGCCATTCGCACAAGATATGCACAGCTGGATTTATCCAAGTGGGAACCCAACAAGATATTGCCTCATCATCCTAGGGTTGTAAAAAGTGCTTGGAATCAAAAACACTTTGCTTGGATTCAAAACATTGAAAAATGAACATTCACATGAGCCTCAAATTTCAAACACCTTGGAGGAAACAAATACCTTTGACGAATTTAAGCACTCTTGCTTTCCCTAGGGATCATATCCTTAGAGGTTTCTAAGTGCTTGAATTCTATCGTCATTTGTTTTCACTAAGGATAAACCTAGGAAACTTTTGCCCTAATTTCTTTGATTTCCACATAATGGACATTGTGGGATGAAAACGAAAGCAGGACATTAGACATTCAGTTTGAAAACATAATCAAGCAAGTGATTTTGGTAAAAAGGATTCACTAAGACAAGATAAAAGACAAATTTGATTACACATGTGTTTTCTAACATGATCAAAATCCCAAAACCGAAGTTCAAAAAGCTTAGTGTGAAAGCTAGTGAGGAGCGTCTTGAGATCCTAAATTGTTTGAAAGGTTTGCTTTCCTCCCATAGGAAATATAGCATGTTCTTCAACACCGAGGTCTTGTAAGAAGAAGTGTTATTCTAGGTCAAGTCTAGGATCAAATTCAATCACTTTCATCCATCTCTCAACCATCAAAATCAATCAAAATCACCTCACCAACAACTCTTGGAAACTTTGTAAACATCTTTATGCTAAACTTCTAAGGCGAAATCAAAACCTCTTTGTTTGACTTAACACATAGCTAGTCAAACCATCATCCTATACACGAGTTCTCTCTTGGATAATACAACTTCCTAGGGTTTACGAGTTCATCTTGTTTGGCTTAACACACCTAGCCAAATTATCAAATCATCACCTCGTTTGACTTGACACACTTAGTCAAACTACCATCTTGTAGGAGTTCACTCTTGGATAACACAACTTCCTAGAGTTTTACGATTACATTCATCACTTTTGTTTGACTTAACACATCTAGCAAACCATCAGTCCAATCACGAATCAATCAAGTCCTAAAGGTTTAGCATTCCCTTCAAAGTTTCTTTAAGAGTTCCATTCATCCGTATCACTCATCTTTCGATTATCTCATCCTCATCATCATTTTGATCCTTCAATTGTCCTAGTTCTTCACTTCTTTGAACCTAAGGTTTAGACCGATCTAAAGAATTAGAGGTTCATCTCTTACATTCTTGAAAATTGATCTTCATTTTATGGTTCAAACTCGATCTCAACACAAGAGGGACATGGAATATAAATTTGATCCATCCATCATGAGCAATTCGATTCAACCAAACTATCCAAGCCTTGCAATACCATTTGATTATCAAAGCTTGTACAATGCATACATGGGAGAATTATCTCATACAAACATCAATGGTACAACAAATATGAGCATACCCAATCCAAAGTTTGGAACACCTTTCCCAATGATAGATTTAAATCCAAGTCCAAATCTGCAAATCTATCAACCAAACACTCAATGCATGAGTTTTCCAAACATCATCATCCCACCAAATCCATACATACCAAGTGCAAATTTACCAAACATGACCATTTCAAATCCACACTTGGTAAACTTTGGGGTCGACATGTTTGCAAATCCCCCTAATGTTGTTCAAAATCCTAGCAATATGTTGACGACTCCATATGTTGATTCAAGCCAAGGTAACAACATGCAAAATCAAAGTTACCTAAATCAAAGCAATATGATTCCCAACCACAATAATGTTCAATTTCAATCTATCATGCCAAATCAAAGCATCATACCAAATCATCCCCTTTTTCCATCAACATCACAAAAACAGATGGAAACCATCCAAGCAACCCCAACAATCAACACCATTCCCATTCCACCACCACCACCACCATCGCCAAAGCACAGTATGACCAATTCATTCTCCATCATGTTGCAAGAAGCTTCCCGCAAAAAGGCACTCCAAGCCCAACAAGCACAAGCGGCTCAAGTAGCCCAACAAGTGCAAGCGCAAGCAGAATTCTATGCACTATTGCAATCAATCCAAGAAGAAGTAGCACAACAAAGAGCCCAACAAAAAGCATTGTTGGCACAAAAACAACATGACGAACAACAAGCGTTGTTGGCTCAGTAGCAAACACAAGCCTTACCCGCTCAACAAAGCTTGCAACAGATTCCCACCGCATTTGTTGAAAACAATGATCAAGATCTATCCATCAATGAACACATTGAAGATGTTCCCATCTCATTCAATGATCAAATCATCACACACCAAGAGTCACTTTTCAATCATGATCAAAACTCATTGACGATACCCAACAATGATCCAATCCAAGAAACATTAACATCATTTGATCCTATGTTTGAGAACATTGACAATCCCTCCACCAAAATTGTTGAAAACAATGATCAAAATCAATCCATCAATGAGCACATTGAAGATATGTCTACCCAATCCATTGATCAAATCGTCGTTCATCAAGAGCCACTTTTTAGCGATCTATTTCAAGATGTGTTAACATTATTTGATCCCATTGACATAAACCAAGATCCATCCACCAATGATCATGTTGACAATGTCTCTACATCACCTAATGAGTCAGAGGACATATCTCAAGAACATATTCCAAAGCATGATCAAAATCTTCCATCAAGGTCTAGCAATGGCCCTTCCAGCAACATATTGACATCCTTTGACCTCATGGTTAAAGATATTGAAGGAATCCCTATCTCAACATTTGATCCAAATCCTCTCAAAGTTCAAGAGAATATTGAGCCACTTCCTAATGAAGATATCCAAGAAAGAAGTCCATTCTTTGAAATTGACCCATGTCAAGAACTTGATCCAAAGCATGTTGAAAGCAATTCCAAAATCACTCAAGATCAAGAATTTGTATCTCCAAGCTACTACAACGATATAATGGAAACTCTCCTTTCTATAGAAGATGTTGCAAATGATGACCATATCCACATAGGACATACTCCTCCATCTATCCATGAGATGCTTTCTTTGGATGGACCTGTAGATGATCTTCA